>PVLA01006798.1:0-116524 GCA_004027455.1 Hydrochoerus hydrochaeris
CTACATGTGGCTTTGGATCTCGGTTCTTTTGAACACCTTACTACATCTGTAAGCTTGTTGACCAATGTCATCAGTGCCTTTGATTCTATTCTTTTTGTCTTCAGTATCTACATTACGAATTATCCCCTAATTGTTCTTTAATTTTCAACTTCTCATCTTGTGTCTGACTCCAAATATTGGCCAAACAACTTCATTTTAAACCTGTAATTAAGATATTAATTCAAAATAAAGCTTGAGACTTCATTGGAGATGGAATCTATTTTGTTGACTTTTCTTTTGAAATTGTATAAAAACATTGTAATCTAATAAATTTATTGTCTTGATATCAAGGTATGTTTGCTTTTATATGTCAAGTATTTTCTAGAGTTTATTTATTGAATATTAAAAGAATTGTTAATTAACAAACATACAAATAGATCATGTAATTCTATGAAAATCATGATTTGCACAAATTTTCAGATACATCAAATAATTTTCTTTCTGAAAATAGAGATAGTAAAATTACATTGTTGGAATACACAGACCTACTAATTAAATCGCAGAATCAGGAATTTAACTCTTCTCATAAAATATTGGTCCTCAACTCTGTGCAAACATGTCTAATGTAGCTGGCTAGTTGCTAATTATATTAAAAATGCAGAGAACACAAAAATCATATTTATATCATTACTCATGAAAAAACTAAAAAAAGAAACAAATTCAAATGATCTTACATAAATTTTAAGTAGTTTTGATGTCACCCAATATTTATTGTTAAAAAAATGGCCCAATGCCTGCATCTTACTTATTAATATAAAATATGATGCACTTATGGAAGTATTTATAATAAAGAAAACCATGAGACTTGATTGAATGATTAAGATCTCAAGGCTCATAGGGTATCTTGGTTTTTATTTGATTTATTTTTAATTGATAAACAGTTATGCGTATTTTAGGGTTACTGTGTGCTAGGCAGCCTGTATGATATCAAGGCCTTTGCTAGTATTTTTCCCCTGCCCAAGGACCTCTGTACTCTACAGTCCCTGGTAAATGATTTATGCTGAATCTCTGTGCTTTAAGTCAAGCAATGGCCTCTCCTTGGACTTAGGATCTGTAGGATGCTACTCATTGAACTATGGATCCAGTGGCTTCAGATCCTTGAGCTCTGGATCCAGACTGTACTGCCCGACACATTTTTCATCTGGGAGCTGCCAGTCTTTTTGTTACAGATCAACTCATAGAGCTACCTTTTGCGGATGAGTTTGTTAAGGATTACTGACCTTTCCTACATAGTTAACTCCCTCACAGCAACTTTGGCTGTCATCTAGGCTATACAGTTCTAGGTAGTACATTCTACTACCTAGAAGAGTGGTAATTGGGAAGGAATCCATCTACAGCAAATTAATTTTCATGTCTCATAGAAAACTCGCGGAATGTTTCACCTCTTTTTCTTCCGTTTTCTTGTGCTTTCTCTCTTCTCGAGTTAAAATAAAGCCAAGCTAATGTTTTTCTTTCTTAAAAACTCATTTAATTAATGAGTTTCTGCGATGTGCATTAGGAATTCCAAATCTAGTGCTTGTTACTTAAAAATGAAACGCTGAGGTGTAGAATAAGACTGCCTGATACTTTTCTGAGGACACAGAGTTGAGTTCCTGAGAAATTCTGCCAAGCCAAACCAAACCTTAGACAGATCAGTTATGCTTTAATTTTCTATCAATAATCATTTCAGCTTTAGTAGGATGTTTCATTCTGATTAAACTAGCTTGCAGCCTGAGCCAAGAAAAAAGTGTGAGGCCAGCTGTTTAGAACATTGTGAAAATAGTTTTTCTGAGCTTCCTTCCTGGATTCATGCAGACCATCATGGAAAGTTTAGATCATGATTTTAACTGATGTTAAAACAAATATTTTAGGTATGAAGGAAATTAAACAAATATTTTAGGTATGAAGGAAATTAAACATGTGGATCCTATTATAATATAATATTCTATTATAATAAACATAATGCAATTTCTAAGATTTATTTCTCATGAAAATGCTTAACTCTTTGTGTCTGGTCCTATAAAACCACTTGTCTTCATAGGAGCCCTGTGGTAGTGTGCTGTGTAGGGAAGATGACCTGAGTAGACAAATCTAGCTCTTGATATTCTGGGCTTGGATATGAACACAAAAGATCATCCTTCACATTCTTGTTCAGGGTAATACAGTCACCTACATTTTGAATTGTTTAAGTGGCGATAAACATATATAAATGGATACAGATAATCCATTGTTCATTACTCTCATAGCTATTTCGCTCCAATTGCTTCCTCCTGTATGAAGCAGATTTTGTGTGTATATTCTTCCTCATTTATACATGCTATGTACTTTAAATGACCTTGATTATTCACCTGTTTTGAGGATACAGTCTGGCACCTATATCCCTACTGAGATAAGCTGCTTTCAACCTGAGAATCATATTTCACTTAAACCCATGAGAAACAAGGAATGGTGGGAGAGTTGTTTCTTTCACAGAGAAACTTCTTTTATGGAGTTCTTCAAGCAACCTTCCCTGCCTCCACACTTTGCCTCTTGGGTAAGGCTGCATCCTTATTGTACTATTCCTTCAGGTCCAAGGGGCCAAAACCAAGTGAAATGCAGATGAACAAATCCTGGCCCATCTTACTTCTGGGTTTAGCTTTACATGAAGCAATACATTTCCCAATTGGCTAAACTGATTTGAATCACAATTTCCATTACATGTAGCAAATGCATGTATTCATTAGATATTCATTCACATATCTTAAGAAATTTCCCTTCTATAGATATTAAAAATCTTTAATATAGTCTCAAAAAATACTTTCAGCTCATGTCTGTCCTCTCGCCAGCCCAGCTTTCTTATTTTCCCACAGGTAGTTCACAGCACTGCCATCCAAGGGCTTTTTTGCCATTTGTGTGAACACCACAAGCAGATTCAAGCTCAGAGGGTCTCAAGCCTCTGGAAGGAAGATTACCTGGCTCACATTTCTCCAGAGTCTGTAGAAATATTATCTGTTTTCTCATCTCTTTTATGAAAACTTCAAATCAATAGAACTGGCTCTTCCCTATACAATTTTAGCTTTATAGATATTTACATTTATTTAATTCCAAACTCACTATTTTTAATCTTTATTTTATTGCAGATACTGTTTGAATAAGTGGTTTGTTTACTCATTTTGCACTTTTAATGCAAAAATTCAGAAAGACAAAATCTTACAAATAGTAAGCAGTGAGATTAAATTGCATAAACGGCAAGGCAGTAGATATAGTATATCAAAATGATATTCAGCACTCATATATTTTTGCTAGTCGAGCTCTTTTTAAACAAGCTAACTGACACAAAGCTTCTGGTCATCACTGTCAAAATTGATTTCATACATTATAAAAATGAAGTACTTAAGGAAATAAGACAACTCAAAGACAAATTTACATTTCTGGATCACAAAAAGACAGAAAAGTGGTGCTTTTAAAACTAACATCAGAGACAGGCAAGTGTAAGAACATCCAGGGAAAGAAAGAAAAACAGGTGTATAATTACTATAATAAACCATGATACTCTTATATCCAAAACATAATGAAACCAGGGGTTGGAAAACATGAGTTATAAGCTCAGATAGTCAAGGTACCATTGTTTATTCTTTTCCCCAAACTCATACATCATTATGAGTTGCATAGAAACTCTATAATCCTCTGTTGCTCTTTTCAGGCTTTTCTTCATCACTTTGTCATTCTTTTTCTTTTTTATCCTTCTGGCTACTTGAGTCAAACCTATTTATAAATGACTAAGGGTTATCCCGAGAAGAGATGGTGTCAGAAGAGAAATGTTATGTACGACTGCTTTGATTCTTATATTCTAAAGGATGCCTTTATTTTTAAGACAGAAACAAATCTGGCTGCATTCAACCCCAGAGCATCAATACTGTATCCATTAGGGCTAAGAAATGTTATATGTTACTCAATTTACTTCACAGAATGTCATACATAGAAAAACAAACAAACAAAAAAAAATAAGGATTTCACTCAGTAGGGAGAAGTGACAAAATCACATTTGATGTCCTTTTCAAATTTAAGGCATAAAGATTCTGATAGGCATTGAATATGACAGCCAGAAAGGACCTTAGAGAGCCTGTCATCTTTTAAATTTTTTTTTTATTTTATGGAAAAAATAAAACAAAGTTTAACAATCAAATAATAGGACACTGTTTATTGCTATTTTCAAAGTGGTTACTCAGAGTATAAAATGGACATAAAATATTCTCCAAACAATATTAGCACAAACTTTTTTTTGAAACTTGTAGTAGTATAACAATCTTGTATTTTGTTTTTTGGTTTATTTTTCCTTTCCTCCTCCCTCAACCCTAATTCCTCTTTCCTCTTGAAAAGTTTCTTCCTGTTTCACAATATCTACTGTACATTTTGGTTTTTATTTATTCTTACAGTCTGTCACACCAGATGAACAGTATGATGTTGGCACATGTGAGTCTGCTTTATTTCACTTGAGAGAATGGGCTCAAGTTGCATCTATTGACCTATAAATGTTTATCCTTCTTTATGGCTGAGTAATACTCCAGTGTATAAAAAAGACCACTTCTTTTTTTATCCATTTCTCAGCTGATGGGCATTTGGGTACAGAAAATCCACAGACATAGAGTGACACATTCACACTCATGCAATAACCCATAGAACTAACGGGACTAGAACCATGTCTCTCACTCTCTGGCTCAGTATTCCTACATTGCGACATAAAATTTCTATACAAACAACTTACTGTTTGGTGAAGATGGGGGAGTTCGCATTAAGTGAGGTCATTTGTTTTATTGTAGAAATCTAGAAAAGGGCGAAGAAACTTAATTATGGTTGCCCTGGGGTGAGCTATGCGATTTTAGCATGATACAATTAGTTTAGTTTAGTTTAGTTTTTACCGTTATGTGACTGAAAAAGTGATTCAAAGTTTACCATGGATATTTAATCAATGTAAACCGCTATAAACTGTTGAAACTTACAGCTACCAAGTGCTTAACACTTGAGAGATAGAGGCAAGCTAAGGTTTCACCTTTCAAAGGAATTAAATTCAACCTTCAAAACGGATCAGCATTAGACACCAACAGTATAACCTCAAGCACAAAAATAGTTCGTAAATTTTCTCTTATAATTTTAAGATTAATAATGCTGAGTGGTCTCTTTGTCTGCAACGGAGATCCTTAACCTGACCAGAAATAAGAGCTACTTTTATGTGTAATTATGGGACAGACGATCTAGAATACAAACTCGTGGTTTGACCTCTTATTATTTTTAATTTTTGACATGAAAATTAAAACAAAAGGCATCTGTTAAAGGCTACAGTTTGTGATTGTAGTCAGACCTCCCCACACGGAATGTATACATTCTGCCCTCTGCTGGTGGGCAGCTGCCACTACAGATGCAATTGTGTACTTCAAGACCCCGGCCGGGCAACCAGGCATTAGTTCGCTAGCAGGGCCAGGGATTTAGCTCAGTGATCTAAAAGCAAGCGTGAGATTGTGAGTTCAATCCCCAGTACCCCTCTCCCAAATAGATACTAGTTCACATAGCAGTGGTATTTGGTCACCATATTCAGTTAAGCAGCTAGTTATAGTTATTTCTCAAGAATCCCAACAGATAGACTACATAGTCGTTGTCATCCAAGGAGCTTCAAAGCTAATCTTCAGTTTCAGGTAACCTGTGTGAAAACAATTCCAAGGTGAGCGGTTGCTTAGCCCACGTCATTTCGTAGTAGTAAGTCAGGTAATTCCCTCTATAAATCCGACAATGACTGAAATCTTTATATACTCATTAAATGAAAATTACATGTTGAAGCACCTAGTAATTCTGCACTCAGTCAAATAGAATATGTGTCAACGCTGCATCCCCAAGAGAAAAGGACTCAGGGAATGTTCTTATTTACAAAGGACAGATCCGTCACCACTGGACGTTTGCAAATCAGGAAGGGCGCAGTCCTGTAGTAATTCATTACACGTCGTGAGCTAATAAGAGAGCATTCTGCTGGAAACCAGGGTGTGATGCCTGTCGTCTTTCATGTTTAGCTTTGCCTACACGATTTGGCAACAGAACTTGCTTTTGCAATAAGAAAGAGTGACCTTTTGATCCGGCCTGCGGACCAATGCGTGGGTTTTCCCCTAGAGGAAGGAAAACGGGGCGGGGGCAGGGTGAAGAGAGAGAGACGAAGGCAAGTTGAAGTTTCCCAATCAAACCTCGTTTTATTGAGGAAGTGTCCCTGGCTTATAAAGAAGCGGGGGCATGAAGTTACGGATGGGTCGCTGTCATTTCCTGGGTGGGGCAAGAGGATCCTGGGAAATGTAGGCCGACGCTCTGGACGCCCACAGGAGGGAGAGATGGAGCGGCAGCCATGAAGCTACCATGCTGCTCCCTACACCTTTTCATTGTAAAAGCTTTCAAAAGCAGGTCGACTCAAAAATCAAACATTGGTTAAAACAAGTGACTCAGCTGGTGCTGTGCCATTAATGAGGGTTTCTTAAACACTTGATTCTCATTTCAGAGACAGAGCTAAATTGTAGCATAGTTACCTTGCTGAAGCTTGTTATCCTGGCCAATTCATGAACATTTTGGGGGTGTCAAGGCATCCAAACTGTGTTGTTTCAGACATTTAGCTATACTTGGAGTACAATTTCATTTAGCACTTTTTATTCATTAATTTTTCAAAGTACATTTATGAAGATCATATTATGTAGTAGGTGGGAACCATGATCATTGTTGGGGATATGAAAATGAGAAAAATCTGTTTCTTGCCTTTCTGGAATTTATAGTGTAGTAGCAAAGACATACTGTGAAAAAAAAAATCACTGTAAGTTCTCTGAAGGAAAATGTTAGAGTCTGAGAATAGTCAGGAGGGTGATTGGGAGAGGCATAAGCCATAATTCTAAACTGAGAACCAAAAGAGGAAAAAGCTTGTTTATAGAGGGAGAGGCAGAAGAAGAGGAGGAGAAAGAGGAGGAGGAAAAGGAGGAGGAGGAGGAGAAAGAAGAGGAGGAGAAGGGTATGAAGACAGAAATAGCTGTGTCTAAAAAACACTGAGGCAAGGAAAGATTTCACAGGCTCAAGTCTTGTGATTTTGGAGCACATTAGGTTGAGAGTAAAGACCAAATGGAAACTTAGAAAAAGAAGTAGAAGCCAGATCTTATACGTTATAAGCCAGGCTAAGAGGAATATATCTTATAAGCAACCAGATTCCATTAAGTTTCTTTGAGGAGAGGCAAAAACTATATTGGTGGCCTCTATTCTTTTATTTGTTTGTTTGGTACCAGGGATTGAACTCATAATTTACTAGGCAAGCATTTAAGCCACTGAGCTAAATCCCCAGCCCTATTGGTGGCCTCTCTACAAAATAAATACAAATACTCTACCCACAAGAAATAAATAGATGATTACTGGATGCATATGAACAGTATACTAGGACATTCAGACATAAAAGAGTGACATTTCAAAACTATAAATAATTCACGTGCATTGCAAAAGTTTTGCATACCGGTTGGGAACATAGAGAGTCAAGTTGGAAGTATTCAGATGAGTCCTCTTTAATATGCTAGAACATTCTAGCTTGTCAAATATCAAGGATTATATTTTACAAGAGTTCCTGGATGTTCTTGAGTTTCTTCTGACTTGAAAACAAAGGATGAGGACACTGCTGAGAATGTACTTCTGTGCTGTCTCATTGTCATATGTTAAACTAAGTAAATTATGTACTGTGGGGCAGAAATCCCTCTGGTAGATTTGTGTTTCGTGTAGAAAACTTCTAAGTATAGCATGTTAATGCAAAAAAAAAAAAAAAAAGAAATGTAAGAGTTGATCCTTCGCAGCCAAACAACAAAACATAACATAACCCAAAATGAAAAGCATGTCAGAAATGAATTTGTTGTACAAAGGAAGTTTGTGGTTTGAAAAGCACAGAAAAAAAGTCAGCAAACATCTTGATGTAGAGCACAGTTATAATAAAAAATGGGTTAAAAGTCACTGGTTTGTTTGTCAGCAGAGATGGGAAAGATATGAAAACAAGATTTATAATTAGTTTGGCTGTTCTATAGCACTGCAGGGTAAGTAGTTTAGAACAGTTTATGATTGATGTAGGGACTTAAGTTTCCTAACAGAGAAATGATAAATATTTGAGGATATGGAAATCCTAATTATTCTAGTGTGACCTTTGTACAGGGTATACATGTCTCAAATGTCACGCTGCATTCCATAAATATGTATAAGTAGGTCAGTTGAAAAATTACAATCAAAGAAACATTTTTGTCTTCTATTTCAACAGAGCACATTGTGAGGAATAGGCTTCATATTTACATAACTTTTAGAACTGTTTTCTTTTTCCTTATATGCACGTTATTATGTCTTCATTGTGAAATCTTATTCAATGCGTACAAAGAGAAAAGTCAAATTTACCTCCTTTCACTAAAAATATATTGGTAATTCAGAGGAAGAAGCAATAATCTTTACATGGGAAAGGGGGGAAAGCTGCATATAGAAGATTTCCAGGAGTTCAGTGGGCAAATTATGAGAAACAAGGACAGTGGTGTTGCTGTTCTTTGAACAGTAAGAAAAAAATCAATTGCACACTTTCTCCTGCCCCAACCAACAGGAAGGACCAAGCTCTAAAGGTAGCTTAGGCAGACCCACTTCCAACCACAGACATCTTGGACATCTGCCTGCATTTGCCAAGTTGATGCTTTTGAAATCAAGTGCCAAATGCTAATCAGTATTCAACTGGCTATTTCCACGTGCATTTTTTATCTGCCTACCAGAATAAAAAGTCATGATGGCTAAAGAGGAAAAAAAAAAGTTAGTTTGGATGACATGTCAGGACTCATATTTGAGAAACCCCTCCCTACTGAATCATCCTTGGAGCTCACATAAAAGCCATTTTGAAGATTCCAAATGGACTTGCGTCTTTGTTAATAAGACAATTCCATATATAACCAAACCAAGTGTTAATGAGAGGTTACTCTCCAAATTAGCTTAAGCAATGAGGTGCAAAGCACTCTTGAAAAAACTGCCAACACCCAGTTTCTGCATAGTATATAATCTCCCCAGCAGTGGGTTTCATCTTCAAACTTGGTCCTTTTGACCAATGTCAATTAGGGCTGTAGCAATATGCCTCATAGCTACTGCCAAACACTCAGGAGCTCCTATAACTCACCACTGCTCTCTGCCATTGTGCATGGCTCTGATCCTACAAGCTTTGGAGATGGAATTTGTTTGCCCAGCACTTACTACAGCAGAACCTGGCTCTTGGATGACTTTCAAGAAACCCACAAAGAAACCACCAGCCCCTCACTGACCCGTCGTGAGCAGGACCACTTCACTGAGGATACATGTGTACGGAGTTCCTGTCTCCCCAGGACTGTCCAAACGACGTGCTTCAACTCCAAGCCTTCTGAAAGGACATCATGCCAATCAAGAAGTGCCTTGGCAGCATCCTGGAATGTGTCTCAGTCTTGCCAGTCAGGAAGCAGTCAGCAAGTGAGCTTTGGAACCCAGTGCTCTGAGAGCTACATGGCAAAGTGCAGTCCACTAAAGACCTCTGTGACTCAGAGTAGCCAGACTCTGGAATATGAATCCAGCCAATGCCAGTGTCAGGTTTCTGAATCCAGTGCCTGTAGCCCATTGGTCAGTGTTCCCCCTGGGCCACAACTCCTGGAATCTTCTAGCACTTACGAGCCAACTTGCTGTGTTACTGGTGGCTTGCAATTGCCTAGTAAGTGAAAATTTGTAGGGGATATGGCATATTTTAATTGGCTTTGGGGATATTTAGGTATTTTGTTTCTTTGAATATAAAATATTGTGTGTGTGTTGTAACTGAATGAATATGCCTTCTATTAGTGGCTCCAAAGACAAAATTTTTTTTTTCTCTTTTGGCATTTTTGGTGACAATCTGGAGCTGGAAAGCACGTTAACTATTTTAGATCACCAAAACTGTATTTAATATACAACAATAAGTTGCAATCAAAGAATAAGTTGACGCCTTAAACAGTTAACCTACACTTTGACTACTAGTTATTGTCTATGGAACTATTTAATAGTGTATCCATTTTATCGACAAATGTGCCACTAATATAAAAAATTCATAAAGTATTAAAATTAAATAAGACTGTAGAAGCATATCTAGTCCTATGAATTGTGATAGTTTCAAATATATCATGAGTCAATAACAGTTAAAAGTTAATGACATTGGCAATACTTCTAATATCTGGGCCTATTCATTTGCTTCTCATTATTTTTTGAACTGAATCAAAACATTCTTAAACTATCAAGTGAGATTTTTTGCTTTAGGCTTAAAAAAGAAAATTTGAAATTCACCTTTGTGGACTTTAATATTACACAACAAAAGATCTAAGAACTCAGTATAAAGTGGAGTTTAGCATCTGAGCTCCATTCTTGCTTTTTTTGCTTTCAATTTTTCCTAAGGGAATATTGAGCTGGAAAAGTGTACTTTTTATTAAATAAATTTACTTCATTTGGAATTAAAAGCATAATTGTCAATATAATCCTTTTATTTAATTCTTTAGTTAGTTTTATGTCCAGAGTCTGGAGTGTTCTTTTATTTTACTTAATCAAAATTATAATATTTTTCCTCGCCATAATTTTTGTGGTATGAATTATAAAGTGGTAGCCTCCAAAATGTAACTTACAAAACATATTTAATGTGAAGACCATAAAATCATGAAGTCAGAATATATGAAGTTCATTCATTTTATTTAGGTAGCACAGATATTTTGGAAGCTTTGGCAGTGCTATTACATGAATCTGTGATTTAGGGGGCATAACATAGGGTAATGGTAAGGAGTATGGAATCTAAAGACAGATGTATTGGGGTTGAGAACTCAGCTGTCCTGATTGAAGATTATTTAATTCCTGACTAGGTGACTGTGTGCGAGTTATTTAGACATTGCTGTGAATCTCTGTGTCTTCATTGCTAAGCTTGAGAAGATAAAATTGGATGTATTCATCAGTTTTTCATTGATATGACAAAATACCTGAGAAAAGCAAGTTGGAGGAAAGATTCATTTTGGTTTATGGTTTCGGAACAGGATGAGCTTTTCCCATTGCTTTATCCCTGGGCACAGTGGAAACACGGGGGAAGAACAGGAGGAAGACAGATGCCCGTGTGGTTGCAGTGGAAGAGTCCACTAGCTCTGAGCACTGCTGCACTGAGATGCAAAGACCCAATGAGTGGTCCTTTTGCAACATGCTAGATACAAAATAGAACATTTTACCCAAGTCTCATGTCCATGTTATAAAGCAAAATGCATTTAGTTCATCTCCAAACATCGTCATCTAAAAGGGAGAACTAGAAGCACAGAGAGGAGATAGAAGACCAAGGCCAACATTCCGGCAGGGTCGACATGGCACACACTAGCTCTGTGTATGGCACCTGGAACACACAGTGGTGAGATCCAACAGGCTTGGACAGCCCATCACTGTGGCTTTGCTGAGTCCAGCCCATAGGACTTCTCTCTTGACCTACCTTAGCCCACTGCTTACAAGTTCACTTGTCAGATGATCCATGCCCCTGGACTCCCAACTTCCTGCCAGGCTCCCTTGGATCTTCAGCTTCATTCTCATTACTTCATACATGCCTCTCTCGAGGGCAGTGTACAGGAACTCTGACCACATTGCAAATCTTCTGGTCTCTTAGACCTCCCTGTACAGTCTTGGAGGAAGCATCCCTGAACCTGTAACCCTCACATTACACAGGCCCTCAAAATCAGCACCGGGTGTGTAATCTCCACATTTACCACTTGCTCAAATGGCAGCAAAGCTCCAACAGTGTCCGGCTGCCTGGATGACTCAGCGCAGTGAGGTAAACCCCAGGGAACTGAGTCCCTGGAGGACTCTACTCAAGCAGAGGGTCCAGGGACTTTCTTTTCCAATGCAAGGCTTACATTTTTATATCATTGAGCCTACGGTGGGTGGGGGTTGGGTGATTCCTTAGATATCCTCAAGATAGCTTTCCCATTGTCTCCGTGCAAGTAATTCATTTCTTTATAATTACACTAATCTTTTGAGTAACTGCACTTTCCTCAGCCTGAACTTCACTTGGGTTTCTTTTCTAACCAAGATGTGGTTTTTAGTCTTCTAACTTTCCATTTGCTCTCAACTCTCACTATAAATCTGGTTGAGAGCACCCAACAATATCCAAGCCTCTGCCTGAGTACTCTGTGGGCCTTCAGATTTCTTCCTTTATTTCACTAATCTGTCACATTTGAATTCAGCCTCCCACAAATGTTCAGGGTGTGGGTAAAATATAGGTAAATTCTTTGCCAGAATGTAACATGTGTGACCTCTAATCCCATTCCCGATGGTCTCCTTTCCCATGTGAAACATGGTAAACGCAGTCTCACTGCCACATTCCTATCAGCACTCTGCTCCTCTGAGCTCACACTAGCACTACCCATTAACCTCTGCTTACAACAACCTACAGACTCTCTAAAGCACATCTCCAAGCCTTTCCAAACTTCCGCAAACCAGTTCCCAATTCTTCTGAACAATAGGGTCAGCTACGCTCACAGGGACAACTGCATTCCTGGTACCAGTCTTCTGTCGGTCAGCTCTCCATTGTTAGGACAAAATGATTGGAAGAGAAAGGTGCGGTTTGGCTCACAGTTGCAGCAATTGAAGTCCATACTTTGCTGGCTCCAGTGTCCAGAAAAGTAGAAATTTTGTGAGGGAAGCACAAGGTGGAGCAGAGTTACCAGCTCACCACAACCAAGAGGCAGAGAGCCAAAGGTGAGCCCCTATGTCCCCCAACACTGTTCACTGGATGCCAACACCCTAACACTTGGTCTTCGAAAGATAATTCACACCCAAGCCTTAACAATCTGCTCCTGTGAGGCTTAATAAGCTAACTCATTAGAAATGATCAGTATATTATTTCATACATAGTAGATTCTCAGTAAGATTTAATAAGCCTCTTGACAAAAAAAAAAAACACAAAACACAATCCACAAAAAAACCATGCTGTGTGGAGGGGGTGATAGAGATTTATAAATAATTCAAAAATTTATGGCAGATGAGGAGAGCTAGTCACCCACAAAAGAGAGGTAAGCTTTTTCATATTTTGGAAGGTACAGGCAACGTCGTCTACTATAGAAAATGATTAAAAATGCACGCTTCCCTAAGTGAAGTGCATTGGCAAGTGTCTTGTGAAATACTGAGGAAACTAACGCTATTGATAATTTACCAGGCAGTTCCTGAGGAAACATGTTGGCGAACACACACATCAAACTGGTTGGCGAACACACACATCAAACTGGTTGAGCCAGCAAGCTCTTGGATGACTTATAATTTCTGGGTGTGTCTGTGAGTCCTTTTCAGATTCATTTTTATCAGTAGATTTAGTAGATTTCCCTACTCAATGTGCATAGGAATCTTCCATTCCCTGCATAAAGCAAGGGGGAGGAGAATTTTGATCCCTTTTGCTCACTGCCTTTGTGCTTGTGCTGAAACATCTGTCTTCTTCTGCTCTGGGAGGAGAAGAAGAATATGTATCACCGAGTTCATTGGTTCTCAGGACATTTACCCATAAAGTCTGTAAGTCAGCACTTACACAAGTGCTTCGTGGAAGGGTGCAGTTGAAGGAGACCTGAGGGACAGCTGAGAGATGCTGAATACGATTTGTTTCCGTCAAAGGCAAGAGAAGAACATCCTTGCAGCATGGGACATTTATACAAAACTTTTAGCCACAGTAATGATGACAGCGACACAGCACTGGCGATAGTAAACGTGGACTTCATCTTGTGGCAGCGTCTCAGGTTCTAACCACAGCAAATCATATGAGCATAGATAAAATTCATTCATAGGGAAAATGGTTGCTAATGAAACTCAGATTGGATTGGCTGAGAAGAGCTCAGTCTATTTGAGCCACTTTATATGAATACAAGAGGGAAAACACAAGTGATGCATATACTTAGCAAGCATGTGAGGAATAAAGCAAATGTTTAAGTTAAAACATTTATCAGAGTAAAACACTTTCATTAATCCCCCTAAAAAAATAACCTATATTCAAACACACTTATCCCATCATTCATTTTTTTATTTAAAAAGAAAAGAAAAAGAGTAGAAATAATACAGAATTTCAAAAAAAGATAAGCAGTAAGAAATCACTAGTTTATAAATTACATATTGTCCTCTTAAAAACAGTTGTTCAATTACAAAATTAACAGAGTAGACACTCAAACAATGAGACTGTAAACAGCTACACATGCATGAGTCTCTACATGTATTTCTATCCTTTCTGTATTAGAGGGAAAAACAAAACATAGCAAGATAAAAAAAAACAAATGCCTATAAAAACGTGAAACCAAGAAGTCATATAAAACCACAGTGCAAGGTGACCTACAATGGTTACTGTGTTGTGTCTTGTTATCTTCAATAGAATTGTCTATATCATCAGGCATAATTGAAATATAGCAGTATAATTGCATATTGCAATACATAACAATATTAGTAAAAACAAAACATTGTAGACAGCATAAAACTTCAAAGGCAGGTAATAATCAAACCAGAGTGGGTATCTAGTGAATCTTGTCATCTTCAGTGCAGTTGCCTATACTCTCAGACTTGATACTATCAATCATAACAGCTTTGAATAAATCTGTCAATACAAAACAGAAATCTAACAAACCAGATTCAATTAATATCAGTCATGGTAAAACAGTGTAAGTTATACAGAGCTTCAGATTGAGTTAATAGGAAATTAAGGATGATTACCGTACTATATCCTGCTATTTTTGGGATGACTGTGATCTCAAATCTAGTACAAGTAGACAAACTGGAACAAAATATAACCCACCCTTCTCTGCCTCATTTCTGCTATGCTATTTTTCTGCCATTGTTTGTCTAGTTTTCTCCTTTTCTCCAGCCCAGATTGATGTACCCTGCAAAACTATCACTCAAAATTAATGGAGAAACAAGATGTTTCCACCACAAAGAGGAACTGGGGGAGTTCGTGACCACTAATCCAACCCTACAAAAAAATACTAAAGCACATTCTAGAGAGGGAGAAGAAAATCACCAGGATTCCAGAAACAATGGCAGAGAGGCCTCAATGAAAGGGGCAGACAGTGGAATGAAGGAGAAAAGTAAACAATGATGACAACAAAATAGCATAACAGAGATGAGGCAGAGAAGATTAGCTATACTCTCTAACACAGATGGCCTGGATACACTAACAAAAAGAAACATAGGCAGAGTAGATCAGGGATAGGGCCCATCGAGATGCTCTGAATAGGAAATACAACCAACCTGAAAGAGGGTTAATCAACCGAAAGTCAAAGGTGAGAAAACCATGCTCTAAGTCACAGGGAACCAGAGAGAAATAGGAACAGCTAATCCAGCAGCTGCAGACAGGCTGGAAACCCACGACACTTTTGTGCAGTGGAGAACTATTCAGCTATAAGGAAGGAAAACCCTGAGGCTTTAGTAAGTAAAGGAATACAGCTCGTGATCAGACTCACGGGTGAAAAGGTTCAGAAATTCTTAGATAGACAGCGGGTTGCCCACCTAATCTAAAAACTAAAGGAGTTGGTGGAGCCTGAAATGTACAAAGCACCCTGAGAAACAGAAAAGGGAGAAATTGTCTAAAAAAGGAAGGCAGAGGACATTATTAATAGTATATCAAGATTTAAAAGCCACATTATTCTTATTGCTCTGTTTAGTTTGATTTTATTCAGTTCCAGTCTGTCTACTCATACTAGATTTGAAAGCACAGACAGCTACCCCCCAAAATAGTAGGATATACTACAATAACTATTCTTAATTTCCTATTAACTTAATGTGAAGTCCTGTATTACTTAGACTGTCTTATTATGACTGATCTTATTTGAGTCTGGTTTGTTAGATTGCTGTTTTGTCTTGACTGATTTTAGTTGAATCTGGTATCCTTGATAGCACCAAGTGTGAGAGTAGAGGCAACTATTTTGAAGACAACAAGATTCAACAGGATACTCATTCTGTTTGGATTATGAACTGCTTTTGGAGTCATATAATGTCTCCAATGTTTTGTTTTTATTAATATTGCTATGTACTTCTATGTCCAACCTGATGATATAGACAATTCTATTGAAAATAACAAGAGACATCATAGTAACTACTGTAGATCACCTGGTATTGTGGTTCTATGTGACTTTTTGTTTTGTGATTTTCTAGGAATTTGCTTTGTTGGGTTGTTTGGATTTGTTTTTCCCTGTAATACAGAAAGGATAGATATACATATAGAGATTCATACATGCGTAGAACTTTTAAACAGTTTAGAAGAATTGATTATAGCTATTGTAAAAAAAGAGAGGAAAAGAAAGTATTCTAAAGGATATAACTGCATGTGTGTTTAATTGTGTAGGACTGATAAACATATTACTAAGTTTTTGTTGGATAGGTGAACAGAACTGTTTGCAGTCTCACTGTTTAAATGTCCACATTGCATGCTTTACTTACATAACATGAACAACTACTTCTAAGACGAAAATATATAATTATCTACTAGTGATTTCTCACTGTTTTTTTTTGAAATTATATATTATTTCTACCTTTTCTCTGTTTTTTTTTTCTTTAAATAAAAAAAATTCTTCTCATAGATGTCTCTCCACAAGAAAGTCTCCATTAAGGAAAGAGCCAGTATTCAGTTGTATTTGATAATTTAGTCATTTTTGACTGCTATAATACAATTCCATAGGTGGGATGGTGTCAACGACAGATATTTCTTTATCACTTTTCTGCAGTTTGGAAGGTACAAAGCCAAGGAGCCAGCTGATTCGCTTCTTGGGCAGGGCCCCCCTTCTGGCTTTTGGATGACAGGCTTCACTCTGTGTTGTCACATGGACAAATTAGAGCAGGAAGCAAGCACTCTTACTTGCTTTGTACATGAACTCTTAAAGTGAGAGTTGGGTCTTCAAAACCCCATTACATCCCCCAAGGCTCCCTCTCTAAATACTGTTTGGGGTTAGGATTTCAACATATGGGTGGCAGCAATATTGCGAAGCACAAATACCGAGTCCAGAACATGTGATGTAGTTTTCCCTTCCAGTGATAGAATTTAGGGAACTATAACACAAATGCAGAAATCCAAATGTATTTTCTTATGCTACAGCACATGGAATGATTTCCCATTTTCAAAAGATACAGGACTCTATTTTCAAAAGACTTTTTTCTACTAACCATTGTGCCAATCAGAATATGTATGTCTGGTAAGAGCGCGGAAGTGCCATCTACTTTTTATAGACACATGTTGCTCTATGCAAATCTCTAAATAAGACACTAGTTAGTTTTTCAAAAAGAATTTCCACACACCAGCCACATGGCCAAATGTTCTAATAAAAATGTTTGGTTAGTGCGCACAGAGGAAAACAATGTCAGCATACTACTTGCTGGGCTCATGCAGTAAACAGAGATAGTTTTCTTCTGTATTTCAATAAAATAATTTTTCTGTAGATGTTGAATTTCTTTGAGCTGAACTTTCCAAGTTACTAGCACTTACAAAGTCACTTTGTTGGATATAGATTTAAAATTTACATGCAAATTAAACTATTATAGAATGAAACAGTACATTGAGAGGATTAATAAAGTTTGTTTCTTAAGCTTTTAAGTTGCATTGTATGTACATGGATTTTATATGCAATGTACTATACATGTCAAATACATGCATACTACATACACAAATATACTTAAACTAAAATTGGAAAAGAATTAACAATTATACTAAATGTGTACCTCCTTAATATCAATAACCCATTAGATCAACTGTATACAATTATTAGTTCCATTAAAGTCAGTGGACTATTACCTTTTGAGTGACAACTATGCACTGAGTACTGTGTGAATTCTCCTTTTTATATAATCAGTACTTTTTATAGTCAGTACTAATAACAATCTGAGATGACAGTTACTGTTGTTAGAAAGCCAGAAAATAAAACAGAAACACAACTCTTTAGAACTCAGGATGTTGCCAAAACTTCTCTGATATCAAACATTTCCAAACTGTTTTCCCAAGCTTTAAATGATGTTTCAAATAACTGAGTTCCACGGTTTTGGGGTTTCAGAAATTTTGGGTTAAAACCAATACCTTTTCTTATGTTATGATTTATATCTACATCTTCCCCTAAAGCCTCATTGGCTCATTAGATGGCTCTAGGGAGGTGATTGGCTCGTGAGTGCATGATACCCACGAGGAGATCAGTGCACTGATGAGTTTACAGCTGATCATGATGTTGGGAAGAGAATCCTGCTCTGAGGAGGCGGG
Organism: Hydrochoerus hydrochaeris; assembly: GCA_004027455.1. Lineage (NCBI taxonomy): Eukaryota > Metazoa > Chordata > Mammalia > Rodentia > Hydrochaeridae > Hydrochoerus > Hydrochoerus hydrochaeris. The sequence continues at coordinate 18,281 of PVLA01006798.1, forward strand.
TCACTGGGGCTGTGTCTGTCACCCTGTTGGTGTCTCACTTCCCTCTTTCTGCTTCCAGGTCACTAGGTCATAAGCCGTTTTTCTTCTGCTATTGCACTCTGATGTGACATCCTGCTTTGCAGCCAGCTGATCATACACTGTAACATGAGCCAAAATAAACCTCTCCTCCTTTAAGTTGGGGTATTGGGCATCGTGTCTCAGTGAAGAGCAAAGTACTAAGACAGACTGTAACACGGTGACAACTACTTGGAATGATCAAGTCAGAAAAGTTGACTACAACATGAATTTCCCAAACTCATTTAATCGTAAAAACAGTTTTAAAGAGCATTTCTTCATACTAGTACTAATTGGATCATACTTTGAGAAATACTTTCATTAATCAAATTAGTAGAGGATTATAAGAGACATGGCCTTATAAATTAAGTTTCTTATAATGACATGTGCTAGAGCTACATTGAAATCAGATTAAACTTTAATATTTCTATAAACAAAATTTAAAAGTAGAAGTGGTTGGTATTTTCCAAGCTCCTGATTCAATGTAAATGAAATACTCTTTTCTAAGGAGTTGCCTTTGTGAATCAAGCAGTAGTAAAAGCACCATGGTTATTTGCCCTCTAAATCAAACAAACAACAACAACAACAAAAAAAAAACTATGATGGAAATTAGTCATTACTATTTATATTTTAAAATAACAAGCAGTAAATATTGCCAGATAATGTTCTTAAGCACTGTTTCCAGTCACTCCACGTGGAAGTTACTCCCCCAGTATAGAAATATAAAAGTCACTGTTAATTGTTTTGTCCCATTCCCTCTCTCAGATTTGAGAGCCTCTTAGAGCCCTTTGTGCTAATGTATGGATTCTCTAACATGCAGAGTGCAGTCCTTGTTTTAGGTACTACATCACTTCGAACATAAGTTTCCATTTCCCCTAGCGAAGGTGTAAAAAACACATACAACTCCCCATTGCAGTGGTGCTTCTTTTATGGTTTATGACATTCCCTAAAACCTGTTTTTCAAGTGTTAGGTGCCCACTGGAAGTAGAGAACCTCAGAAGGGTTTCTAATTTCCATTATGGATAAGCAAATATTGGCTCTGACCAGACCACCAGGACATGAAGTCTCTGCTATCTACTATCTCAAATCTACTATCGCTGCTTCTACTACCTCAAATATGCATTATTTTGTCATTTCCTCCCTCCTGAGCATTCCAGAATCCTTCGGATGAGTATTTTATGGCAGCTAGCTTTATCTCCCCCACTATTTTTGTGTAAGGTTTCCGGTGTTCTATACTTGGCACAGATATTTAGTGGATCAGACAGTTTTCTAAATTCCTTTCTGATGAAAGTTTCTCCCAGGAGAAATGACACGAATGCATGAGGACTGTGAAGGGGACAGAGATCACCTAATGTGAACTAATAGTCCTCTCAAACTGTGAATCTTTCCCTTTAGACAGAGATAATGAAGATTTGCTACTCCTTTCTTGAGGGGAATCCTCTTCTCGGAGGCTCATGTTGTTACCTGTCACCTGACAGACCTCAGTGACTCAGCCGGCAGATCTCCCCGGGTGTGTTTGCCTCTGTAGTTTGCACAGAGTTCAGGACAGAGCACAAAGGTACCAGGTGAGGTAAGTCCTGCTATTAATGCATGACTACTGCACTCTCTCTACTACTGCAGCTAAATGGAAACACGTTTCAAAACATCAGCACATTTCAGCCTAGCAGCATAACTTTAACAGATACATACATTTTCATTTTTAAGAAAGCCAAGTGAGTGACAAAAGGATTAAATCACTTGTCCAGAGTTAACCCAAATAAAGTTTAAAACCAGAGTGATCTAATCATTGGGTAAGACGAGCCTTTGGGTAGAGTGAGGCTAATTTGTCACTTTATGTTGAGACTTAGGATGACACTCCACTCATGAGAGTTGGTCTTATCTGCCCCCTCATTTCACAAGAGCAGAATTTTGATGCCTCTTGCCCAAGGTTACAGGATTGCTGCTATATATTATAATATAAAAAAAAAAGACAGGAAACTTTTGCTAAACACAGATTGCTTAAAGACATGTTTAGGAACCAGACTGTCTTGTCAGGGAAGGGACACAGAGAAAGCTGGACACTCCAAGACTCATTGATTAATAATTCATGCTAACAGTAGCATCAGAGGTGGAGGAAGCTGAAGGTGAAACTGAAGGACAAGGAATTACAGGACGGCTTGGCATTTTAGGAGGGATTTAAATATTACGTTAGTCACTGAGTAAAACACAAGGAAGAGAGGCTGGTTACAGAGAAAGGGAAGTGAATCAGTTTAGCATTGCAGAGTAAAGGATTAAAAGATAAAGGAAGGAAATCAGAAGGAGATACTGTAGGTTGTAGTAGGATAATATTTTTATAAGGCCTTGGAGTCCTTTTCTGAAATTATGAAGATCACTTAAATTTACAAAAATATCAAATTAATCAAAAGAATTTTTCCACATTTGTCAGTGTCACATATGCAAAAATTTATTTGTAGATATTTTGGAGGCACTTACTGTTCCAGGTGCCAGTCCAAACTGCATAGAAAACAAAAACAAAACTCAAGAATTTATTTCACATTGCTTAAAAAGAGGCTTCAGACATATACAAGCAGATACTCATTATTTAACTCCAGAGTAAGAAAGAATCTATTAATCAGGTATTCTAAATGAGCTATATAAAGGTGTGCTCTGAGAGGTGTGTACTTAAGAATAACAAATCAAATACTTGGAACAGGAAGTCTCAAAAACAACATTGTTTAAGAAGATTAATCAAGGAAGACTAGAAGAAATAGGTGGAATGTGTTCTCTATCTCCAAATGAAAACTGTATTTGGGGACAATGAATAATGTCACTTAACCAGTAAGCTACATATTGGCCAACATTTAAAAACTGTGAAGATATACCATGAAAACACTCATTATAAGAAAGCTACAGTGGCTATGTGAGTATCAAAGAAGTGATGAAGATAAAGTATTAAAGAAAAATGTTATTTAATGATAAAAATTCCTACAGTTCATTTGGAAACAGAAGAAATCTAGAATAGCAAAGGCAATCCTGGGCAACAAAGGCAAGCAGGAGGCATCACAACCCCTGACATGAAATTATACTACAAAACTACAGTGATAAAACCAGCATGGTACTGGCAAAAAAAACAAAACAAACAAACAAAAAAAAAACAGACTTGAGGATCAATGGAAAGATTAGAAGATATAGACACAACTACAAAGACATTGAGTCATTTTATCTTTGACAAGGGGGCTAAACATGTTCACTGGAAGAAAGATAGCCCATTTAATAAATGGTGCTGGAAAAACTGCCTTTCCACATGCTGAAGACTGAAACTGGATTCTTGTTTATCACCATGCACTAAACTAAAGTCAAAATGGATCAAAGATCTAAATATTAACTATAAACACTAAATCTGCCAGAGGGCAAAATAGGTGGAAATCTTGAAGATGTAGGGGTAGGCAAAGTGTTTATGAACAAAGTGCAAACTTCACAGGAAGTACTTCCCAGAATCGACAACTGGGTTCTTGTCATTAAAAAGTTGTTGTACTTCAAAAGAAATTACCAAAAGAGTGAAGAGAAAACCCACAGAATGGGAAAGAATTTTAACTGACTGTCCCTCAGACAAAGGGCTTATATCTGGAACTGCAAAATATCATGCCCCCCAAATTCAAAGACCCAATCCAAAAATGGGCATCTCAGATGAAAAAAATACAAATGGTGAATACATGAAGATATGTTCTGGTCATTTGAGAAATGCAAATTAAAACAACATTGAGATTCCATCTCACTCCAGAAAGAATGGCTGCCATCAAGAAATCAACTGATAACAAATGTTGGCGGAGCTGTGGGGAAAAATGGAACACTGCTCCACTGCTGGTAAGAGTGTAGACTGGTGCAACCACTGTGAAAATCAGTGTGGAGATTAAAAAAAAAAAAAAACAATTAGGTTACCATGGTATTTTAAATTGAAAAGTCACAAATAAGGATCACAGTATACATGTAGTTCATGGCTTTGTTTGTACATGGATTCTCTTCAGAGTCTATTGGAAAGAACCATGAATAGGAGTTAGAAGTGTTACATTTTAATATGAAGTCAGCAAGTCAAGATTTGTAAGAATTACATTATCTTATTTCTCTGAGATTTTGTTTCTCATCCTGTAAACTGAGGTTTCACTAAGTGACAGACATAACTGTTAAGCCTTAGTGTTAATTCAATTTACATTAGAATCTTACCCTTGAAGTGTTGTTGTAGACCAATAGCTTTGTGATTACTTCAGACTAAGTCTCATATCAAATCTTGACCCAGTCCTTGCATATTAAAGTTAGCAAGACAGTGTTCTGCATAATGTAGGTGGGACTGCAGAGCAGGAATGTGTTTTTCTTTAAATAATGCTTATTTTTCTTTAAAATAAAGGAATTACATGTAAGCACAAACATTTCTTCTCTGAAAAATTATGTATTATAAGCACTACATTACTCCCTGAATATATCATTATCAATTTTTTTCTTCCTTCTTTTACAGATAAGGAGATACAGCAATCTCTTATCATTATTTTCCTATTTAATATGCACACTATTTTTTATTTTGAAGAGAATAAAATCAAATGAGAAAAAAAAACAGAATGGGGTCATTCAAAACAAAAGGATGGACATAGTACATGACTTAAACCACAATACAAGGTGATCTACAATTGTTACCATGATGTCTCTTATTATCTTCAATAGAACTGCCCATATCATCAGGGACAATAAAATTGAACATAGCAGTACAGAACAAAATCAATAAAAACAAAACATTGGAGACACTACAGGACTTCAAAAGAGGGTAGTAGTCAAACCAGAATGGGTATCATAGTGAATCTTATTGTCTTCAGAGTAGTTACCTATACTCTCAGACTCGATACTATCAAACATAACACTTTCAATTAAAATCAGTCAAGACAAGACAGTGATCAAACAAAACATTCAAATAAAATCAGTCAAAACAGGACAGTGAAAGCAATACAAGACTTCATATTAAGTTAATAGGAAATTAAAAATGGTTACTGTAGTATATTCTGCTATTTTTTGAATAGCTGTCCATGCCCTCAAATCTAGTACAAGCAGACAAACTGGAACAGAATAAAACCAAACTAAACAGTGATGAAAGCAATATAGGTTTCAAATCAAGATACAAGATTAACAATGTCCTCTGTCTTCCCTTTTTAGACAATTTCTCTCCTTTCACTTTCACAGTGTATATAGTACATTTTGTATCCCACTAATTCCTTTAGCTTTTAGACTAGGGAGGCAACCCACTATCTACCTAAGCGGTTCTGAACCTTTTTACCCCCGAGCTTGGTCTTAAGTTGTATCCACTTACCTACAAGTGTCTCAAGGTTTTCTTTCCTTATAGCTGAGTAGCTCTCCCTTGTATAAAAGTGTTATGCCTTTCCAAGCAGTCTTCAGCTGAATGGTGAGCTACTCCCACTTTTTTCTGGCTCCCTGTCACATAGAATATTATTATCTCATCTTTGACTTTCCGTTCATAGCCCTCTTTCAGGTTAATTATATTTCTTATGTAGAGCATCTTGTTGACGCTATCTCCTGATCCACTCTGCCTGTATTTCTTTTTATTAGTGTATGGAGGCTATCATGTTAGTGATTATGACCAACCTTCTCTGCCTCATCTCTGCCATGCTATTTTTCTATTATTGTTTGTCTACTTTTCCCCTTCATTCCAATGTCTGCCCTGTTCAGTGAGCCCCTCTGCCACTTTTCCTGAAGCCATGTATTTTTTTCTCTCTCTCTCTAGCATGTCCTTTAGTATTTTTTGTAGGGTTGAATTGGTGGTCATGAACTCCCCAAGTTCCTCTTTTTCATGGAAGCATCCTGTTTCCCCATTAATTTTGAGAGATAGTTTTGCAGGATACATCAGTCTTGGTTGGAAGTTATTTTCATTCAGGGCTTGGAATACTTTGCTCCAAGCTCTTCTTGATTTGATGGTCTGTGTTGAGAAGTCTGCTGTGATCTTGATGGGTTTTCCTTTATAGGTGATCTGTTTCTTTTCTCTGATGGCTTTTAATATTCTGTTTTTATATTGAATTTCTGGTATCTTGATTATTATATGTCTGGGTGTAGCTCTGTTTTGCTTGTAGGAGTTCTATATGCCTCATATATCTGAATATCATTTTTTTTCCTATTCTTGAGAAGTTTTCCTTAATTATTTCCATGAATAGCCTTTGCAATTCCCCTGTTTTTAGTCATGCCTCTTTACTCACATTTCTTATTCTTAAATTATAGATTCTCTTGTTGTCTTCTAGCCTTTGTTACTGCCTGTTTCCTTGTTATTTTTAAGAGATCTTTCCTTTCATCATCACACATTGTAAACCTGTTTTCAAGTTTTGATAGTCTATCCTTAGTTTCTTTTAAGCAGTTTTGCCAGCTTTCAATGGAGTTTTTAATTTCCTGGTAATCTCTTTGAATTCATGTATTCTAGGTTTTCTTTATAGTCACACATTTCTCTCCTTTTTTGGTGTTCCTCCCTTCTTCTGTCTGTGTCTTCTTGAGAGGTGCTTAGCATTTCTTTTATTAATCTACTTGTACCTTGCCTTACCTGATTTAATATTTCAGTTTTGAGCTTGTCTACAAGGTCCCAAAGATATCTCTTAATGTCTATTGATGCCGTGTCTGATGTTGCATGTTTGCTGCCCTCAGTCTCTTTTGTATTTCCCTCTCCTGGATCAATGTTCTCAGGGTTTTGGGCTGGGAGCTTTTTCTTGTTTCTTTCTCTTGTCATGTTTTTGGTTTCTTCCATACAAGTGTATAGTGGAGGTCCCAGCCCCTTTCCTTGTTGGTTATGGTTCTTCTGAAGCACACTGGTGAGTGATTTCTGCCCTCTCCTGTTTGCTCTTGGTCAATGAGGTATAGCAGGGACTGTGTATGCTGGCCCTTCCCCACCGGGCCAGTCAGGGGCCTTCACTGCATTAGTGTCTGCTATGTATAGGGAATTAGTTTGGGATGGCTTATTGGGTCCCTGCCAAGGGCATGACCCAGGCCAAGCAGATCCCACCTAAGTGCTCTGGGAAGGGAACAACCAACTGAAGTCACTGTCATTCCTAGTTCACACTCCTCCTGCCAGATTCTAACACGTTGTCCATTTGGTCACCCCTTTCCCGTGGGGGGGTCTTATTCTCAGCACTCACCGCGGGTTAATGGAGGTCCCTCACTAGCTCTGTTTTCCATTGGTCTCCAACCTCCGTCTTCAGCACGACTGGTTAGTTGCAGTGGTGCAGTTTTGGGTGTTTCAGCGGGTGTGGGCCACTCTGGCCAGTCACAGTGGGTCATGGCTGCACAAGCTGGGGCCACTCTGACCTGTGGTGGCAGTAGCATGAATTCAGACAGCTGGAGAGCACTGTGGCCACCAATGGTAGCCCCAGTGCTGGTGCTTGACCAGCTCTTCTGCCTTTAGTTTCTTCCTAGGTTGAGAGGATCCATCTCCCTCTGTCCGACCTCTCCAGGACATCTTATTACAGCATGAGTTGTCTCTCTCAGGGGAGGCTCTGCATCCTGCTGTCTGTCAATCCGCCATCTTTTCCTTCTTCTATCCCATCATTCTTGACTTTTATTTATTTATTTATTTATTTATTTATTTATTTTTTTGGTACTAGGAATCTTGATACTTTCTGAAGCAGTTCAGGTAGTCCTTTTTGTGTCTTTAGGAAGTATGATCAAAAATACAGTGAGTACCACTGCCAAGTGCCATGCAAAAAAAAAAAAATAGGCTCCTAAAACCATCGTAGTGTATCCTCCCACCTTATCATCAGATTTTATATCATGTTTAGTCCTAGTTTTTCAAAATCAAAATAACCATGAAAGGCAAATATTTTGAATTGACTCCCCATAGCAAGGCATTCATGACAACAAAAGTAAAGAAATGGAAGTGGACTTTGAGAACTGCTTCAGAAAGTATGAAGAATGATAGGGCAAGTGCCTTCAAAACCACAAGACTTGTTTTGAGGAGAATTGATCATTTAAAAAATTTAAACACACACTATATTTTTCAATCACACCCCAGATGTTCCTTCACTGAGTATGCTTACTGGAGATGAGAGACATCACTAAAAAGTGTGGCAGATGTTTTGAGTGGCAAGAGAGAGCCAGGAGAGTGGGATAACAAGCTTCATGTTCCAGTTGCCTCTGCTCATCTAGACTCTAACCCATTCTTTCCAGTCTGAGCATGGTCACACCTGTAACGGAAGTCAGGTGAACAAGGTGCCACCAGCTAATCTATCTCAATAGAAAAGAGTTTTGTGAGCCTCATAGAAAGAAAGAAAATGGGTGACCTTGGTACAAAAGACTTCTGATACTTTAATGAGGAGCACTGCAGTTACAAGGAGAGACCTCAGTGGAATATTTAGCATAGCAAGAAGAGCACAAAGCTTAGATCGTGAAACCTTGTTCAATTCCAAATTCTGTCGATTACCATCCCTATGCCATGGGACAAATTGACATTTGCAAGACTCAATTCTTTCACTGTAAAATGAAGGAAATGACGCCTAATGCATTAGATGATTGTGACAGCCGGATGATATAATGCCAATTAAATGCTTAGTGGAGTGTTTAAAAGCTGAAAAGTGTTACATGCCAGGTATCATCCAATAGTTCATGTGATATTTGGCTCTTGGGGCTCAACCTCATTTTAGTTTTATAACTCAGTACAGAGCATTTGGTCAGAGACAAAAATGTCTCCTATTACATTTAGAAAGTATACGAGCTGTATAGAACCTAAGGATATTCAATGGAGAACTCCCTTGGACTCAATGCAGCACTTACTCAGTGGAAAGGCGCTATGGAGCATTCTCCAAGGACCAAAGCCAACTTCTTCCTGCCTAAAGAAAAAAAAAATGCTAGTTAGATTTGTGCATTGGTCTTCTGGACACATCAAGACCCAGGTCATTTAACTTGTTTTTCTTAGAAAGATGGCAAAATGATTACCAAGAATATTGATTTGTCTATACAGCATTGTACCAAGCACAGGAGCAAAGCTGAGGTATTGAGTGATTATTATTTACCAAACATTGTATACATATCATTTAAAAGTCAACTCAATGAAATAAGTACCATTTATCAGTTCTCATTTTTTTCCCAGTGAGAATGAAAACATTTCCAGGACCGGTAGTAAATTACAGAGCTGGAATTTAACACATGAGTTGATTTTCAAATCTTTAGCTATAACTCTTAACTGCTTGCATTATACCTCTAGTCATCAGAGTGGCTTCAAATGTAGGTGAAATATTTGTGCTGTATTGAAGATCTGCACAAACAATTTGCTTGAGAATCATTGGCCAGACTGAATTGTAAGTCTGCAAAGGAGGAACCGAATATATATGGGTAGATGACTCACTTGTAATTCAGGGGTAAATTCAATACAGAAAACAGGCATATACCCATTAAGAGTTTGTACAATATTAGTACTTCAAGCCTCAGAGAGAATCACAAATACAAGTACCAAGACATGTAAGACTGATGAAGTTTACATGCCAGGAAATTGTTTACGCAGTCCAGCATCAGATTTTTTTCAATGTAAACTTATTATCTTAATGTCAGGTAGACTTTGGTGTCTACATTTTCTCTTTTCAGTTAAGTGAAGTTTCCTTTGAAAAATTTGAGCTCCTTGTAGCTCCAGTGTGATAAGAGGACAGGAATTTGTTCTAAATTGCTGAGAATCGTGCATTTTTTCTTTCGAACACAATTTTTTCCCTTAGCTCTTTTTCTTGTTTCTGCCCCTGGAAGTTTCCCTTACTACCTCAGCTTGAAATTCTTTTACCAACAACATTGTTCCAGATTCCTCCACTTAGATTCAAAATGAAAACTGACTTAAGGTTGGTACTGAAGGACCACCCAAGCTAGAGCATTGTACTTCTTTAAACATTTACCACTTCTACTTACATCAGAAATATGACTTTAGTTGGGACAAATTGCACCATAGACATATAGGTACAACTACCATACACATCTAAAGGTAATTTAAAGAAACTAAGCAAGTTGCCACATTTTTTCCTATAACTTTCCATAGCTTTATGAAAACAAACTCACTAATGAGATTCACAGAGAAGCCCAAAGGCACAATCAATGTAGTTGCCTCTTCACACAAGAACAAAGAAATCTCAAGGGTAAGTGTCTGAAAATCATTAAGCCAATTTCTATTCTTCCATTACTCAGTGTGATGTTGTTTCAAACACAGGGTCAAGGCCCCTGCAGGAAGTCAGTAACTACTAATTGACAAAGATAATGAGAAAAAAAGACTGAAAATCAAAGAGAAGGCTAAGAAGACCACTTTCCTCAGCAATGCACTGACGCTTCACTATTGCCATGTGAACAGCCAGGCTCCCTACTTAAATTGACCGAGCACAGTGACACAACTGGATTGAAAAGCCTCCTTCCATCACAAACCACGTCAAAAGGCATAGTAATTAACTGATGTTCCTGTGTCCCTCTCGGCATGAAGTATACTTTGGCTTTGACGCTCTATATGTTAGAAAGCATCCTTTAATGCATGCCGAGATTCTCAAGAAGAAATTTCTTTCCTTCGCCCTCACAGATTATCAAATTAAGCTACAGGAGAAAGTAAAATAAAGAAATTTTAGCTCTATTGATATCCACAAAACCCTCAATACAACACATTTACTTAAAAATCAGATTTCTAGCAAACCTCAGTAAATGTGTGTAAGGATTACAGGTGTACTCACCTGATTAAAGTAGGAACACTGATTCCCACTGAAAGGATACATCTTCCTGAGAAAATGGAAACAGCCCTCAGTGTGGTTTCATTTTTCAAGGCTGTGTTTGTTCAGCAGGTTGCTTAAAGTAGGCCTGCTCCTTGTCCCATCTTCCTGGGGCCAGCGCTGATTGTGGCTCTGTCCCCAGGAGTCCGGTTTAATTTCCTGCAGTAAATGACTTTAGAGACCCAAGCACTGATCTTCAGAAGGGTCCTGGGGGGCCTCCTGATATGAGGCCAGTGCTCTGCGTTCTCGAGGCTGCAAATGAAATGCTCGGCAATCAAAAAACAATGCTCAGCACTCTGAGCCATTGAGCTTTTCTCGGAGAAAAAACACTAACCCAAGCTGTGGTTTGCTCTGACAGAGATTCAAAGAGTTAAGTGTTTCCCATGCCTTCTCAGGGTGCTGACCAAAATGCTGGCGGCCTATGTATGCATGGCAAGACCAAATGGCCACTTCTCATGGTTGCTCTCAATCCAGTTCATTTTTATCAGTCATCTTTTGACAGAATTTTTAGTAGGTCTAAACGTGTAGGAGATCTTTAATGAGCTTCACTGTGTAGCTGAGTGCATACACCCAGAGGTTAAATGACTTATCCCAGAGCATACAGCTCATTAGAAGCAGTCCTGATGAGAACTCTGACATATGATTCTCATTCCAGTGCTCCACTGCTCATACCTCAAGGTGTCCTTCGTGAGAAGTTTATTAAAAAGATTTAAATGTGCTAATCACAGTAATCTTTAATGAACCCTGTATGTACATTAAAGGCTGCATATAAAACACATAAAAAGCCTTTGCTAGATCATAAATGTGCCTATCTTAAATATATATATATATATATATATATATATATATATGCTAGCTATAATAAATATTGATCGAGTCATAGAATTTTAAATACCTTTTAATAAAGGTTGGAATATTATTTTTCAAAATAAATCATTTGCTTGATGATGAGTAACCCCACGGATCTCGTTTTTGATTCCCAGTGGGTATCTTCTTATAACTACAAGAAGCTATCTCTCCTGACACTTAAATACTTCCTTTATATCTATCATCATTTTTGAAACAATGAGTCAGAATAAAGTCCACACTAGCAACCAGCAGTCATCCCTGCAGAGTTCTTACAGTAGAAAAGATGAAATAGTGTAAGGATTTTGCCCAGGAACTAATCTAAGGCCATCTTCTCTGCATAGTTGCTCAGTTGAAAACCACAGCTGTCTTCCCTCAGGGGTTATTGACATGGTTGTGTCGTCTCCACTCACAGCCCTTTCCTCCACGTCAGCCTCAGAGATGCCTCTGCTAAATCACAGTAGCTGTGGTAGAGAATCCAGCTCCTGAGCGACTGCCAAGAAACCAAAGCGACAGCTGCCATCTGCGAAACAACATTTGGTATGCCCAGGCTTTGTGAAACCACTCCCTACAGCTCTGCCTGTGATGTGTCCACACGATCACTCTTTGCTCTTTTTCTCCTAAGTCTTTAGGTTCTTGCATTTAGCAGCCCACACTCAAAATCTTGAGCTACGTGGACATCAACGCCTGACTTGAGAACCACAGGTCTCAGGCTGTTAACCTCAGGGCAGTAGCTTGTCTTGTCCTTGATTGTGAGTTAGCAGCCGCTGCCCCCTAGTGGCCATCCTCTGCCTGTTAACAATTGAGCTATATGGTCTACACGGTACAGACTTTGTCTATGACTTCTGAATTTTACACTTGGATTTTTTTTGGGGGGGGTACTTGGGATCGAACTCATGACCTCATGCTTGCCAGGCAGGCGCTTATGCCACTGAGCTAAATCCCCAGCCCTACACTTGGCTATTTTTTAAAGCAGTCTCTAAGTGAAGTATCCAAACATGTCTACCTGACATACTTAAAAAAGGTCCATCTCGTAGAAGACCATGTTATGTGGGCTGGATTTCTTTAAAGGAAAATCTGCCAAAATCATTATTGCTCTACTGAACAGTCTCAAGACCAAAACATGTTTCATGGCTATCCTATTTTCTATCGGCATTTACTTATAAAATGCTTTAAACTGTCAAGATGCGTTTTAAATATGGCATCAAACTTTTTTCTTTTACTTTGAGTAACTTTAACTGACCTCTACTGGTCGACTGTCTCATCAATTGCCTATCATTATTTCATGCTACTACATCATTGCACTGGTACTGAATTTTCTGTGTCATATTAAACAGTTATCAAAACCACACAGTGATTATAATGACACTACAGTGTCATGATTTCAACTAGAAAATAGCAATCTGTGGGAAAGGGCACTGAAGGCTGTGAGAAGCCAGGTGTTTTACCCCATCCATGTGCTAACAACCTGTCACATTTTCATGAATTCTAGCAGCAGATGCAAGACATCCAGGTCACAGACAAAAATGTATTGTTCATGGCAATAGCGGAAGCCAAAATGTTAGTATTTGCACCAACTCCAGTTCCCACAGGATTGAGTGACACCCAGATATACAGGAAATTGTTTATAGGAGAATCTTGAACTTAAAAACCTGGATAAGGGGCATGAAAATGGAAATAAGTGTTCTTGATGTTTTCCCCAGAAGGAAATACCATAACTAGTTTTAAAGGCTGTGTGCTGTAGAAAATGCTTGCAAAGATAATCTAGAGCAAAGGGAATTATTAATTCTGCTCTCCACACATATAGGTATGCAAGATGCCAGGGAATCTCAGCCCACTGTCTCTACACTGCAGTACTTTAAGAGAATTTTCTCCTGTGTGTTCTACTCTGCTGACCACTCAGATCAGCCTACCAAACAGATAGCATTCAAGTAAACCCATCGTAACCTGGACTCTAATCATTATTCCAAGGGTCGAGGCTGAGTACTTCCAATCAGCAAAATCCCCCATAGTGACTTGTGATTCAGAGGGGCCCTACAAGTATCACTCTCTCTTGATAGCCCTCCATGACCTGAAGAATGTCTTTGGAATCTGCAGACAGAGAATAGACATAAAATACATACAACAAAAGTGCACTGGGTTGGCTCAAAGGGCTTCTTCACTCACAAGATCATATTCCTTTCCCTTCCTATGAGCTCTTCTGGAATTAATCAATGGAATTTGGGGAATTGTAAGCATTCCCCTCTGCTGCTCCACTGAATGGAGCAGAAAGATAATGTGGGTACTCATTCTCCTTTGGGCAAAGATGTACAAAGACATATTCTGCATTCATTCTTCTGCTTAGAGTGACTAAAGTTAGAGCAGAGGGAAAGAACAACAAACATGGAGGGAGAAAGAGGGTGAGGGAGAGAGAAAGAGGGAGACAGAGAGAGAGAGAGAGAGAGAGAGAGAGAGAGAGAGAGACTGACTTACTATCACAAAGCAAGCTGTACTAGGAGGGACTTAAACAAAATTTCAGTGTTTTTAGTCCACACATTGTCCTATATTAAGCAGAAACAAGATATTTACTGATACCATTTAAGTCTTGAAACTTTTTGGGGTCAGCAGCCAAAATTATGTTGTTTTCTAGCTTGGAGATCAAAATTTGTTCCTTTTTGACTATATTGGGCTTGAGACGCATAGCAGAAGTTTTGGTATTGTTTTTTTTTTTTTTAAACTAGGGCATAAACAACTCCGTTATGAAGATAACATCTCCCCTTTCGTTCAGTCAGAGTTCCGACTGAGTGCTACTGGACTTGTCCAAGGTGATGGACAGGTCTGACTGCAAGGATTTCTCTAGAATTCATAGATCCAGTTTCCCATTCTGGAGAGAATCATCTTTGGTCCTGTAAAATCAATCAGAGAGACTTACAGAGCACACATCTAAAATGTCCCCCAGGAGTGAAAACGTTTCCTAAAACAATAAGAGCTTCCTCTGAGCAGCCAGAACGCATTATAAAAGGACTTTCCTCTTTCACCACCCTCCCCAGTGGATCTAAGAAAGTCAGGGGCTGAGCTAAGTGATGACCCAAGAGTTCCCATTTTTCCTTCACAGAGAGAGGCACCCCATTTCCTCATCCTCCCAGAGAACCTGCTAAAATCCCCTCTATTTCATCAGTTTATGCTGGTAACATTCAATTCTCCACAATTCATAATCTGGTAGGTACCTAACTGTGTAACTGTGTAAAAGAGAACTAAATCCTCTTCACTCAGCTAAGTCTTTGGATTAGTTTTTACATTCTGGACAGCTTGAGAGTTCTCTGTGCTCAGATCCAGGTGCTGTTTTCTGAAATACCTTTAAACCTGTTTCCCAGAAATCAGCATTCAATCACTCCTCTATTTCTGCTTATTAATGGACAGTAGAGTAGAAGATCATATACTGTCTCAGTTTAGTCGACATTTTCACTATAAATACCAATGAAAGCCCCTCAGATTCTCTCATTGATCCATAAGTTCCTTCTCTTCCTTCTTCTGAAAAAGTTATAGTTTTGCCCACATTTCATCTTTGCAGCATAGGGGAAAGATGAGAACATAAGTGGATGTGTGTGAGGAAGGGAGAAGATGAATAGATAGTTAACCGAAAGTAGATACAGAATGCTCCTTACAGCTTTTGGTACATTAAACCCATTCTAATCCTGGAAAGGGGATGGCCGAACATTTTATTAAATTCACATAGAAATGGTGAGGTACTTGTTTCTGGGTTAGACATTACGTCTAGAAATACTTTAGTTTCTTTATATATTCATTTTAAGATATATATCAAGAGAAAGCCACCCTTTGGCAAGCAGGCCAGGTATGTATGCTGTGATACCCATGGGGACCTTAGTGAAGCTTTGTTTCTCATTATTCAGCTGTGTGCATCACCAGGATGACTTATATCAGTTCACGCAAGATCTTGGCTAACACTGAGATGCTAGTGATTGGATGATTATCGTGAATGTCACTACTTCTATATCATAAACATGGTTCCCTCATCAGCATAGTGAGGTTTCATACCATACTCACAATACCTACTGGTTTAGGATTTTTTCTTCTGCAAAAGAAGTCATTCAGTACATATTCAATTTCATACCCCTATTTCAGGTAGGAAATTATCCTTAATTATTTTCAAGATGACTCTGTACTCCTTCGAGAAAGACCTTTTGGTGAGATAAAAAAGGTAATGGTTAAAAAGATCTCTGTTCTTCTCTTCAACATATAAAATAAGCATCTACTATATACAGACACCAACTCAGAGTAATTCACTGCTAATAACTCCCCTGAATAAAAAATGAGACTCCATCTGGGGATATTAGTGCAGAAATGAGAAGTGTTTTAACATGAGAAAACTTGCAAAAAATGAAAATCCCTTTCACTAAGAGAAAACTACTTTATCAGAACCTAGATATGAACTATGGTCTATGGAAAAGACCAGAATAAAGGACTGAATGACTGAAATGTCAGTTTTTCAACCAAGGAAGAGCAATTATCTTTTATAAAGTGCTATAAAATAGCGCTTCAGTAGGAGCAAGTGTTTTTAGCCAGCTAAACTCTTCATCTGGCCCTGAACGCTATTCCACCTGGCAAGATAAGGTTTGTTAGGGCCAAATTCCAGAAAGCACCTACTGATTTTAGTGAGATCGCTGAGCTGCTGACAGGTCATAACAGTACTATTTTGATCTGATCTTCTATTAAAAAAAACTGGAAAATGATGCAATTTAAAGTTGATTCTTGCTGTAACTTCTTTCTCCTTCTAGTTCCAATGGCTAGAGAATCTGAATTAGAAAAAAGCCAGGAAAGAGGCTTGTGATGTAAAGGAAATAATGGAACAAACATTCTCGGTGACCAAGAAGGTGAACAGTGCTTTTCTCTGTCTGTAAACTCAGGACTTTGTTGACAAACAAGGTGATAGATCAATACTCCATGTTTTCTAGTTTTGTTAGAAATCTTTGATTTTACTGAGAAAAAGCTCTCAAAGAAACATAGAAAATGGTAGACATTAATGTATAGAAAACATGGTAAAAGTTGAACACCTACATCTAAATGAACCTGTTACAAACACTGAGAAAATGTGAACTAAATTAAGACAAACTCTAACAGTCCCTAAATAATTTGTATCACCAGCCATTTACCATGCTATACATTGTCCAAATGAAAGTCTGCTTTCTATATTTCACATATTTGAAATAAAATAAGAGAAATTAAACTGTGTGAACTTCATGGAGAAAAACAATGACTGGGGTCTTCCAAGCACTATTTCAGTAAATATTTATAAAAGAGGCATTTTTAGCAATAAAAACACAAGTAAAGATACACTATATTCAGTAAAATTGCCACTCAGAAACAAAAATTGGATATAGGCTGAATACAATTTAAGTAAAAGAGAAGATGTGAAGGAAATAATTTAAAGGGATGAAAACTGCCATCTAGTTATGCAGAAATGAAAAGATTTTTTGTGTGTGTGGTTTATTTTGTAGTGATTTTTGTCTGACTTGATCTGGAATAATAGGTACTGAATAAGTAAACATAGGCAGCATATGAAAATATTCTAATCTGCAAAGGGAATATAGAAATATAATTGAGATACTTACTGACTACAGTAAATAGAGTCAGTATAAAGAACTCCTGAGGAAATCATGCCTGGAAATATATTTTGGAGTCATATTGTGGCTAACTGCACTACCAATTTTGGGAATTTTGATTTTCTTCTGTAGGTACTAGTGTTCAGGATAACTGTATCCAAGACAGAGCTATTACCAGAAATATATCTTACTATTAATCTTATATCAGGGAATGTGATAGAGATAAGAACATACATGAAGGTAATTTTGCAATAGTTTAACCTCTGTAATTAAGACAATATGGTATCATAAATAAACTAACTTCATGGGAGAAGAAACTATCTTTGGAAAAAATACTGTCCATAAATTTTTAATTTGCATTGTAAGAGAGCCCCACTTGGTAATCCAGCAGAAACTTGCAAATCCAGGAACAGAGCTCAGGAGAGAAAACAAGCCTGTAACTACAAATATGAGAGAAATTAAATAGAACTATTAATTGCACACTTAAAATATATAAATGCAGACTTATATACATTCAAAAAAACAAGGTTAAGAAATATCTATATTTTGGAGGATAAAAGAAGAGACCAGTGTAAAGAAATATGAGGTATGGACATTAGTGTAGCTAAAGTCATTAAGATGAGAACACTGCTAGGTTTGAAAGAGAATAAAGTACAAAATACAGACTAAGAATCTTGATATAAAATGAATGGAATTAAGAGTTGGTGCAAAAACTCACCTTAGATGAAGACAATTTATCACTAATGATCTTTAAGATGACAAATTCAAACAGTGAGAACAGAAATTAGATTTTTAGAAATAAATGAAAAAAGAGAAAACATTAAGTTTTTAGATGTAACATTAAAAACACAAACCACAAACTAAAAACGAAGTGATCTTCACCAAAACTGAAAATAGTTGTTCTCCAAAACTTACTATCAAATTAATAAAGAGGACTGACAGAAAACATTTGGAAAGTATATCTAATAAAGGAATGGCTTCTGAAATACACCAAGAAATTTGTAGACTAGACAATGAAAAGCCAAATAAGCAAATACGAATAAAGGAAAAATGCTGAAGAAGTCTTTCACTAAAGAATATATAGATATAGCAAATAAAGCACAGGCTTAATATGATAGTCGCATATGAATGTAAACCACAATAAAATAATAATGTACACTTTAAAAACTGAATAAAATTTTAAAAGTTTGATTATTTCACAGCTTTGGGGAAAAAATGAAGGAATTTAACTTTCATACGCTTCTGTTGGAAATATAAGAAGATGCTGGCCCTTATCAAACAGTTTGACAGTTCTTTAAAAAATTAAACATTGACCTGACATCATTGAATCGAATCATTTCACATATGTCTCTTGATAATTTGTACAAAAGTGTTCCTAGTACTTGGAGCTTTACTTCTCCAATTTTGCACAACTGAAATATCCATTCATCAGTGAAAGAGTAAATAAATTATTTCATTTCTATGCAATGGGATTCTACATAGAAAAATTATCTATAAATATTTGTTACAACCTGGATGAAGCTTAAAGTAAGTACCCTGAGTGAAAAAAAGTCAGAGAAAAGTGCAAATTGTATATTTCTTTCTAATATATATGTAAAATATTAGAAAACACAAGCTGATCCCAAATGACAATAGGTCACTGTTGGATGATCTACAACACTACAGGTGGGGTCAGATGAAGTTAGTCACTGAAAGGTCAGGGAAAGATTTGAGGAGTAATGAATATGATGTGATGCTTACATTATTTGTGGAACACACATCTGTTATATTTAAACCACACTATTTAAATATCTCCTTTTTATAAACCTCAATAGTTCAGTTAAGCTAGTAGAATATAGGTACTACCAGCCTCAGACCCAGGTATGATTCCTGAAGCAGTCCCATGATCTGACTTCAGCCCAGTTCTACTATGGCCTAGAGGCAGTCCTCTTCACTCAGGGGTCAGCTCAGGGATGCAACCAGTGCACAATCATGGACACTGAGGAAGCAATGCTCAAGGAGCACCTGGGAACAGACTTGCCATCTGAAGACTGGCTGACGACCCAGCATCAACCAAGAAATGAACCAGCACCAACTAAGACATGAACTGGAGTGAGGCTGCAGTCTCTCTCAATCCGGAGCCCACAGAGAATTCCATGGGTTGGGAATTCTGCAAGAGAAGCTGAGTTGGAAAGCAATAACTGAGACTTACGACATCTAAAGAATGAACAGATTGAACACTAACAGATGTTTACAAAAATGCAGTAAAATAAAATTAGCAGAAGTCATAGCAAAGGGAGTTTTGAAAACAGCAAAATAAAATTGACTCAAACAGTTGAACCTACTCAAGGCTATCAGAAGATTTCTCAGCAGAACTATTTTACATGAGATGATATACTCAAAGTGATTAAAAAAACAGAAAGATGACCAAGAAGAATACTACTATCAGCAAAACTATGCTACAGAGACAGAGGGGAGTTGAAGACTTTCTCAAGCAAACAAAGTCTGAGGGAATTCATCCACATTGGACTTGCTTTGCCTTATAGCAAATGTACAGGGAGGTCTTCAGGTGGATATGAAGAACACTAATTAGAACACGTGTTAGAAAACTTAAGATCTTACAAACTGTACATTAAAATACTCAGAATATTAATATTGCCATTTTTGTACCTATCTAAATAAATTTAAAATTCAAAGATTAAAAGATAAAAGTGTTACAAACAATGCTAGCTTTTGTGACAAAAATTTTCATGTGTCAATTTGAATGAGAGATGTGTTAGCAGTATATAGCAGAACATGATGTCTGGGTGTGACTGTGGGAGTTTTGGAATGAGTTTAACATTTGAATCAGGAAACTAGGTAAAGAAGATCCGCCCTCAGCAATCTGGGCAAACAGCATCATGTCCTTCGGTGATGGAGAGTAATGAAAACATATGAAACGGATGAATTCTGACTTTTTTTCTTAAGCTGCTTTTAGTCTTGAAACTCTTGGGTCTCAGGCCTTTGGACTACAGAATTTATACTAACACCTACCTGTTAGGTTTCTGGTTTCTTTCTGAATTAAACTACTGGCTTTTCTTGTTCTTCAGTTTTCAGATGGCATATGGAGGGACTTCTCAATCCGCACAATCATGTGAGCAAATTACCATAATATGTTTCCTATGTGTAAATCATTATATATTCTATTAGTGCTGAATTGCTGAAGCAATTTGGCTAGTATAGTTAAAATAATTTTTAGTGGAAACACAACAAAAAATGTAATTATAAGATCAATGACTTTCAATGTGTTTTAGGGAAAGTACACCTTATTTATATGTGATTCTAATGAATTTTTTATCACCATAAAATAGACCATTTTAAATGTAAGATTCATGATTTGACCAAGAAAAATAAACCTGTTGAAGATTCATAAAAAGGAAGGAAGTCAAAAATTATATCATCAAGTTGTAAAGGAAGAGAGCAAGAGAGAATTAAGAAATGAAACCACAAAAAAGGCAGAAAGGAAACAACAAAATCACAGTAGTATTTATTAACAATTAATGTAAATGGATTAAATTACACAATCAAAAGTCACTGAAGGGCTCAAAACAAGATTCAACTGTATGGTGTCTGTTAAAGATTCATATTAAATTTAAGACTGTGCTTAGGTCAGAAGTGATGGAGCAAATGATAACCAAATGAAAGCAGGAGTGTTTATGCTTTCATAATACAAAGTAGATTTCATGTCAAAATCTGACATAAGTGTCAGAAAGATCATTACATATTCATAAATACTATCAGTCAACAAAGAGGTTATAACAATTACAAATTGTAACATGTACCTAATTTGGGAGCCCTTAAATATATGAATAAAATATTAATATTTGAAGAGTGAGGCATATAGGCATATAGTACTACAGTGGTAGGGGACTTTAACACCAGGTTGACTAAAATAAAATAAATGGATCAAACAGAAAATAAAAAGGAAATACAGTAATACTTTGATTCATGAACGCATCTGTTCATGAACAATTCGAGTTGCCAACAGAAGCATTTGCAAAATATTGCTTCTCTTCCCAAACTCTGCATCGGGTGACAGCACTACTACAGCCATCATCCTCCTGGAATCTTAGAATGAATTAAGTTCACCATGGTAGCAAGTTTAAACAGCTGTGCACAAAATGAACTTAACAGAGGCTTGCAGGAACTTCCAAGCAAGCACAGAAGAATGCATATGCTTTTAAAATTAAACTTTTCACTTTGACTTAGCTGGAGACTCATAATCTGCAGAGAGAGAAAATTAATAAATAATGTAGAAATACAAGTGTACATTTACCCAGTTTCTACTGATAGTAACGTTTTACAAAACAGTAATACTATAATCAGGATGTTAATATTAACCTGATTAAAACAGAAAATACTTCCACGTTATGATAATCCTTCATGGTGTCCTTTTATAACCACATCCACTTTTCTCTAATTCATCCCTTCCTTAGCCTCTGGCAACCTCTAATCCATTTTCCAAGTGTATAATTTTATCATTGCAAGAATATTACTGCCAGGTGTGGTGGCACATGCCTGTAGTCCTAGCACATAGGAGACTGAGGCCGAAAGTTCATCATGAGTTCAAGGCCAATTTGAGCTACATAAGTGAGTTGAAACCCAGCCTACATATATAGTGAGGCCCTGTCTCAAAAACAAACAAACAAACAGAACAAAGAATATTTTAAAAATGGAAGCAGATCTTTAGGATAGACTTTTCTAACTGTACATAATTCTCTAAAGATTGAAATCAATTGCATATAGCAATAACAGTTAACTTTTTTATTAATAAGTCATATTACATGGTATGGGTGAAGCACAGCATGTTTAAACATTTACTCATTAAAACACATTTGGGTTGTTTTTGATTTTGAAATATTACAAAGATACCAAATACACTTGTGTACACTTTTGTGTGAACATAAGTGTTTATTTTTGTGACAAAAATGATCAAAAATATAATTATTGAGCATATTGCATTTACACCTTTTGTTTATTTAAGAAGCTGCCAAACTTTTATCTAGAGTGGGAGTGGATGCACTGTTTTATATTTTTACATTCCCACAAACAATGCCCAGCATTCTGTCTCTGCATCCTCGTCAGTGTTTGTCATTGACATTATTATTATTATTATTTTAATTTTAGCTATTTTTTGTTAGGCGAGATCAACCTGAAGGTTGTCATACTGAGTTAGACAAAGCAGACACAGAAGGACAAGTGTCACAGATTTCACTGACAGATGATGTCCAAAAAAGTGATTCTCAAAGAAGCAAAGATAAGAACTGTGATTGCCAGAGACTAGAGGTTGAGAGAGATGGGAGATGATGGTCAGAATGTACAAAGCTTGAATTATGCAGGATTCATTAAGTTTTGAGGGTCTAACACACAGAGTGCTGACTATAGTTAACATTGCATTGTAAATTTGAAATTTCTGTGAGTAGATAATAAAAGTTCTCATCAAAAAAATAAATTGCAATTATATGAGGTGATAGAAAAGTTAATGGATTTGATCGTAGTAGTTGTTCCACTGTGTGTATCTAGATGCCATATTGTATATGTGAATAACATACAATTTATCAATTTTATCTATAGCTAGGAAAAACTAATAAAAGTCTTTCAAATTTAACCCATATAAGTAAAGAACAGAAATTTTAAAAGACTTTGCAAAAATTCAAGGTATGTAATTCTAGTATTAACACTGCAAAGGGTTCCTCTAATCTCAATATCTTTAGTATAAACACGAAAAATGGTGTTAGCTAAGTTAACATAAAATGGGGTTTCTAATACCTGAAGAAAACTTTTGTTATCAGGAGGAAAAGGGAATGAAAGGAATGAGCTTCTTTCAAATAACATGTGAGCTACAGTTTCCACCCTTAATAATGCTGTAATACAATAAAAAAATTGGTAAAACATACATTCCTGCCTGACACCCTGCGGTGGTTGATTGAGTGTGTTAACTTGAGTAAGAGCAGCTCAGCTAAACTGGCTGAGCAGTTCCACACCCTAGGATACGGAAGACCCACCCTAGGTCTGCGGGTCAGCTGGGCTCTATCTGGGGGGATCAGGAAGGACAGATCTGCTGCTTCTGCAGAGGAGCGCCGGTCTTCACCTCCACCTTGGATGTCATCTCCGCCCTTCAGCTCACTCTCCTCAGCTTCTAGCACGGGTCCTACAGCTTTCCGGCATAGACTCTTCAGCCTTCACCCCACAGACCCTTCTGCTTTTCTCCCAGCTCTATCGGCCTCCTGATAAGGACTCGCGTGGGACACTGCTGTGAGCTCCAGGCCTTTGACTGGACCCTCGCGTCTCCCGTGCACTCTTCCACATCCGACTCTGTGGGTGGCCCCTTAAGACAATCTTGTATATTCTTACCTATGTGTATAGCTTGTATTATTTCTCTTTCTCTAAGAAATGCTGACTGATACATACTCTGATCATTCCACCCCAAACTCTACAATGCTGATTCGCAACGGATTCAAATTCAGTGACTGTTTTACACATGGTGTCCAACAGGAGGTGGCACCCTTAGCTCATTCGCTATGCTGTAGACCTAGAATAGACTCCGGAGAGATGCCTTCCCTAAGCCACGCAAAGGGCATTAGGAATTAGAAATGCTGGCATGGGCAGGAGAACACCTTGGAAACAGATATGAAAACTCCTGGACTTACTTTTGGTCTCATGTTCTTTAATACTTCTTACAAGTAGGCTTTTCCAGATTAAGATTAATTACGAGAAAATTATACAAAAGAGATTGTTGACTGTGTCACATTTATTTGATAAGTAAATATAAAGTTCGCATTTGTTATATTAGATTGCAAATATTAAAGATAGATTGTTTCCTCTAATTATCTATTAATTATTAACAATTATCTTTAATTATTATTATTATCACAGCAACTCAAGCAGGGATGTTGCAAGGATTAAATCACTTAAGATGTGCAAAATATGTGGAAAAGTACCTGGTACATAACAAGGATAATCAGGATTCAATGTATAGTAAATAATAGTGGTTTTATGTATATTTGGGAAATAAAATAAAATACCTTTCCAGAGAATAGAAGGGCAGTAAAAGAAGAAAGAGAGAGAGAGAGAGAGAGAGAGAGAGAGAGAGAGAGAGAGAGAAAGAGAACACTAATAAAGACAAACTATTATAGGCTACAGTAATTATGTCCATTTAAACACTGGATGAATTTAGGTTGGTAGGAATGGTTTGCAACATATTTACAAAGGTGGAGCCAATTAACTTGATATCTGAATAGTAGAAGAACTTTTAAAATTACTCCTCAGGAAAGGAAAGGTAGGATAAAACAAGGTTAAACAAGATGCTATAAAAGAGACAGATACGGTATCATTAAAGACACAAACCTGCAAATTGAAAGGGCAAAACAAAGTCTTTGCCTAAATATTTTTCTAAAT
This sequence comes from Hydrochoerus hydrochaeris, assembly GCA_004027455.1. NCBI lineage: Eukaryota > Metazoa > Chordata > Mammalia > Rodentia > Hydrochaeridae > Hydrochoerus > Hydrochoerus hydrochaeris. The sequence goes on from PVLA01006798.1 coordinate 42,930, forward strand.
ATCTGTATTTTAAATCTCTAGTCTTCTCCTAGGGATACTTGAAGTATTACACTTTGCTGCCCAGAACGGTAAGGATCAAGGGACATTCCTTCCATAGTACTGATCCAACAGTGTATGTCAGAGAACAGGCACCAAAGAAAGTCTTGCTTCCCCTTACTCTACACCCCCTGCTGAGGGTAAATATCCATGTATATGTGAGACACACAGAGAACATGCTCTACTGTGCACACCACGCTGATGTACCGATCATGCTGGTGTTGGGCTCTTATATACAGAGGGGCAGACATAAACAGCACCAGCATATAAACTTGATAAGCGTTGGGCTAAATGTGGCTGTACCTATTACCAATGCTATGCTTCTGATGTATCCAGGCTTTCACAAGAGAACTGCGACAGCTGTGTGCAGAGAACCTGGGGTGAGGCCTGGGGCGGGGGTGAAGGGCTCCCCAGTCTCATTACGCACAGTTCATCAAAGAACTGCCTCTGACCTAAAATACAGACATGATTTCAACATGTTAGCATAGAACCCAGAGATTATGTCACTCTATTATCATATTTCTACACTTGGGTAGTAAAACGCATATTGCCTCATAAAGAAACTAATCTTTTACTTCAGATTTTCTGTTCTGCTTGATTGGGGGAAACTTGATGTGTGTAGCTGTGTCCACCAAACATTAAAATAGAGGAGTGTTGTGATTTAAATTGAATTTTTAGCCAAAGGGAAATGGAATTTAGATTCAGCAGATAATTTAAATTCCCATTAAAATAGCCATTGGAGGCACTGGATATGTCAGTATAACAAAATTACAGTGGCTCTGTTGAGACTAAGCAAAATTAAACATTGTTAAAACAATTGTTATGTAAGTATAAATTCTCAAAGGGCACTCAAAGTACTCAAGCTTAGGAAAACTGTTATTATTATTATTTTAATTTGGATGGCATTGCCTATGTAAAGCAGTGTAGAAACTCCTTTTTGGAAGCTGACATAAGAATCAGTACAGGAAAATAAAAAACCACATCATTATTTTAGTCAGTATATTCCATTTTGTGAAAAAAATTCAAGATTAATAATTTTGGCCAGACAAGATGGCAGATACCTGCCAAACATCTCAGCACTCTCGGAGGCTGACCCAGGAGGGTCTTGAGAAACTTAGAGACCAGCCAGGGCAACTTAGAAACTTAATGACCTTCTAACAACAACAACAACAACAAAAAAAAAACTAAATAAAAAGACCTAGAGATATTCAATACCCAGTATGGAAAAAAAAGATGGTCTTCTGTTGATACTCATAATTCTCTAATAATCATGCCATGTTGTCCAACTTTAAATGACTCTCTTTATTTGCTTTTGTGCACATCAAAATCCATAATATTGACTAAGACACCAGCTTTATTTTGTTAAATTTAAATAGAGCTTGGTCCAAAACCAAGCTTCAACTTGCTTCTGTTTATTTATTTAAATGATGAAAAGGGACAGAGATTTTTCTGAATAAAGGCATTTGATGGGAAGTCCATTTTCACTAAAATTCTGTAACGAATTGAAACACTGAAATTTTTCACTACGTAAGATATAAGGATTAAACTCTTACTGCCGCATAGGATACAGGGATTTTTTTTTCACTTTTATAACATTTTTGCTTCCAAGGGTAATTTCTGAAAATTTTAGAATTTCTCCCCAAAGAGAGATCACTTACCACTTGTTCATGGACGTGTACTACAACTTTCAAGAACAATTTCAAGACAGGAATGTTTAAAAAGTTTGCATGAACTTGGATGTAAGTAGAGCAAGTTCGTGACCTTCACCAGTGTCTGTTTTGCTTGGCTTGTTGAAGCAGAGATACTATTAATATTCAGGTAGACTGGTTTATAGATGGATGTACTTAATCAATGGAAGGCTTTGCAGGAAGCATCCTGTTTTATGAGAAGAGGGGGATCTTTAATGAAGAGTTCTGATGCAACCTCACACAACAAGGAGGAAGAGTCTGTATACAGAGCCACCACTCTCTGGGGATATATAAAGGGACAAGCCAGGCAAGGGTCAGAACACAGCTCAAGGCATCCACTTCTATCCCTCAACTACAACCTGCTCTCAACCTCATCATGTCTTGTCGCAATTCCGGCTCTGGAAACTGCAGCTCGGGGTCTCCCAGGAATTCCTGCCATGTTCCTCTCAACCCCGCCGTTGCCCTCTGCTCTACCAATGTGAGCTGTGGGGACGTCCTCTGCTTACCCAGCAGCTGTCAAGGCAACACCTGGTTCACCGACTACTGCCAAGGGACCTGCGAGGAACTGACTAGCTGCCAGCCAGCCATGTGTGGACCCAGCCACGGTGGGACTGCCTGCTGCTTCTCCACTGGTCACCATGTGACCAGACCCTGCCATGGAGGCAATTTTTTCCCTGCTTCATCTCTGGTCTCCAGCTGTGGCATCCCGGTGTCCTATAGGCCTCTGAGCTACGTGTCCAGCACCTGTCGTCCATTGAGTCCCCTGGTCAACACTTTCCATCCTGCAGGCTGTGTGTCCAGTGGCTGTCATCCCCTACCCTACTTTGCCAACTCTGGCCGACCCCTGAGCATCCTGCCTTATGGATGTCAGCCCTCCACCTCTTTGGTCTACAGACCTCAAACGGTTCATGCTGTGTCCAGTGGCCTCAGACCAGTGCAGCCTATCTCCAATGGCTGCCACCCTCTGACCCATGTGGTCAGCCCCTGCCATCCATCCTGCGCTGTACAGGGGGGCCAGTAGCTTCTTTGTCCAGTGAATACTCATACTGAAGATCCAGAGAAAAAGTTCAAACTGCGTGGACTCTTGCTTCTTTCCCAGTAGCAACTATTTTTTCTTGTTTTCTCTGTCCCTTACCTCATGTGAGATGTGCTTTGCACATCTAATCTTGCTTTCATCTTTCAATGATATAAAAATTTGATTTACAAAGCTATTCAATGTTGCTTGGCTATGGGAAGAATGTATTTGATTCAGGCTATAATAAATGAAATTAAGTGAAGGATCTCATTGAATTTTTTTTTTTAAATCATTACTTCCTTGTAACAGAGAAGCAAACAACCTAAACTGCTTGCAGAATTAATGCGCAGGATAGGTGATACTAAACCAAATGTCCTTCTCTGATTTGAGAGAGTGGCTTAATGGTTTAGAAGTCTAGACAGTTCTGCTTAGATGTACATAAAAAAATCCCAGAAGTCCTTGGTGGAAGCTATGGTGAAAAGGCAAGTTCAGCAGCAATCTGACTTTGTCTCCTTCTTTAGGGCGCACTCTCCCCGAAGAATGTTCTAATTGCAAACTTACCCCCAAGCTTCTGCTCAATTCCCATGTGGCTCCTATGACCTATTTACATAAGAGAAATATGCAAACGTCTTACTAGCTTGATATTTGTTTTCCTTCACTGTTTTATGCCCCTTGTCTGGCTTTAGTCTCTTCTGTTCAGTACTACACACATGAAACTCCAGCAATCCTGTCTTACATGTATGCCTTACATGTATGCCCAACACATGCCATTCCTCAACATGCACCCAAGCACCCTTTTGCATAAGTCATTCAGACCTCATTGCTTTTTTGGCTCAATCTGCTCGAAAACTCATACTTGCTTTTAAAACACAGTTCAAGTTATGAAATCACTGATATGTTCATCAAAAAGCCTTAACTTTCTTACTATATTCAGGAGGTCCATCCATGTTCCAAGTGCAAGACACAGAAGTGAAAAAGATGAAAATAAAGTATTAGAGTTTACGGGAAGTCATTGCACCATGGGGCAAACCTCAGTTAAAATTCAAGAACAGGAAAAGAAAGCTAAGGCAGAAGTCAGAATAATGGCTGTATTTTAGGAGTAGTAACTTGTGAGCAAATTCATGTCTATGTTACTTTCCAAGTCAAGTTTCATTTTAAAATCATGTTAAAATAGTTTAACTACATCAACAGTAAGTGAATATTATCAAAGGAAGGTTTAGTCAAGGTGTGATTTATTCATTAGGGTCTGGGGTAGGAGAGGGAATGAGAAAGGCTTAAAAATAAAAAAATAAAAAGGAGGCGCTATCAATTCAGAATACCAAGGACAACCAGATAAATGAGGCAAACAACAACAACAACAAAACTAGCATGGGATTTTAAAACAGCAGCATAAACATGATAACAATAAGAAATGGTTTTCTCTGCTTCAGTGTCAGGGAGTTTACAGGGCAAGGTGAAGTCTGAGAATTGGAGCCATGTGTCTGGTCCCACAGGAAGGGCTGTTAATTCCTTCCTAGTAATCATTATTTTCCTTGCCTTCCTACAGGACTTCTAGACATTCCAATTCCCCCCAAATGGTGAATATTCATGTCTTTAGAGTCTAATATTATTTTAATTTGTGAAGTATGTTCCCCTACCTTTGTTAAACTAGCAAAATATGAATCTTTAAAAGGCAACTCTAAAGTAAAAGTATTTACCTAAAGTATCTCTATCTGGCTTCCTTTGCTAAATGTCACACCTGCAAGAATCTTCATCTTGTTAGGCACACCGGGAATCTCCCTCATGTTCCTCACCCTCACCTGGCAGGCACATAGTCATCACAACCTTGGGAACTTCTGGAGGCTGCTAGGGGGCTATTGCCAATGTGGGAACCTCCTGGGCTGCAGTCCTGGGGATACCCCACACTTTACAGGTTTCACTTCTAGGGATTCCACCGGAGAGAGAGCTGAGTTTTCTTATCTTCTGGGCCCTGTTAGGTAAAGGGGAGGAGGCAAGCCCAGGATCTCCTCTTTAGCGTACACTTTCCACAGAAAATGCATTTCCAAACCTTAACCAGTCTGAGGCACGGCCATTTCTCCTTCTCTCACATGCAGAAGTTCTCCTGGCTTGCCTAACTGGTGGAAAATAGGAATAAGAAATATTTGAAAGGTCATGGCTCAGAGACACAGTCCAATTAGTTGTCTGAGATTTAATTACAAGGTTATAGAATGCTTCCCCTCTGGTCTGCCTTTCCAGCTCCCCAAGAAGGCTCTAGGACAATCACAATGGGTTACCGATTAAAGAGTTGAGTCATGAAGGGCCTTCACAAAAAGAGGTACCTAGGAAAGCCAAAAGCCCCATAGAGAACTGGAATCAAGTGTGCTAGAGAATTGGGAAGTTCCTGACTGACACCTATGACTATAGAAAATACTAAATTAACCCCACTGCTAGCTAGATTAACTTCAAACATCATAACAAAGGCATATTTATCTCAGTTCCTGTTACTTGAGTATATCATGGATGACTTAACCAATTAAACTAAATAAATGCATACAAAATAAATGAAAATTAAAATGCATATCACAGAGCCATAAAACTACAATCTCCTGAGGAAAACCTTAGCATCAAAATCACACCCAGACATAGGTGATATATGTATTAGAATGGTCAGGCAGGGAATTTAAAATAACTCTGATGAATATGCTCAGGATTCTAATGGGAAAATAAATAAAGAGGCTGCCTATAAAAACAAATGGGCAATGGAAATAGAGACAGAAAATCAAAGAAAAAATTTTCAAAATGCTGCAAATCAGAAGTAGTGAAAAAGAAATGAAGGATTCTTTTGATGGTCTCATTATCAGTGGAACACATCCAAGAAAGTATCAGGGAGCTTAAAGCTAGGTCAATAAAAACTTCCCAGACTGAAATGCCAAAGAGAAATAAATAACAATAGTAAACAGAATGCCCAGGGACAACTGAGACAGTTGCAAACGGTGCAATATACTCATAATTAGAATACCGAGCAAAGAAATAAAAACCAAAATATAACTGAAGTAAAACTACTGAGAACTTTCAGATTGTAGTGGGAAACACTATGCCAGAGATTCAAGATCTGAGAAGCAAGATTTAAAAAATATAACAACAACAAAGCATTATACTTGGGTAGATCACAGTCAAATTGCCACAAGAAAAGAGAAATTCTGAACAACTAAGGAGTATATCTTATCAGAGAAGCTGGAATAAGAAATATAATTAGCTTCTTTCCAGAAATCATACTAGCAAGAAAACCATTGTGTAAAGTACATAACATCTATGCAGTGACATGTCTACTTAGTCACTGTTCCTGTATCATTTAAATTGTTAAACCAGTCCTTAGCTTTCCTTGTTTGTTTTTCTACTATGTTCAATTAAATGGTTAGGATACTCCCTGTAAACATATATACCAATTTAGACTGTGGTCAATGTTTAACTGTGTAATTTTTGTTTTGGTTTGGTTTTGATTTTTTGAGACAAGATCTTGCTATGTATATCTGTCTGGCCTTTTACTCACTCTTTAGTTTAGGTTAGTTTTGAACTCAAAGTTAGAACCTCCTGCCTCAGGCTCCTACATGCTGGGACTATAGGGTTGTGTCACTACATCCAGCCTGACTCTATCATTTGATAAATACAATTGTGTCTTTTGGAATTATTTCAGCATGCAAAATTGCTCAATAAATAAGGACTTCCTATTGTATGCTCAAGTCCCTTCTGGTGCTGGATATAAGGCAGGGTAAGGGAGAGACAGAAAACAAGGGACAAATACTGGTACAGAAGTAAAGAGAATCTAAGAGAGGAAAACGTAGTGTAAAAGTGATATGCATCGTACTATAAATGGGGAGATGGTTATTTTTACCAAGATCAAGGTTGTTTTGTCTTTTAAGAATGGTGCTAACATGTGCCTTCCAGGATGCAAAGGGAGCACTCAGTGATCCCCTGGGTGAGCAAAGTCCACGGCAGGACCTTGAGGAGGTTCCAGGAGTAAAGCAGGGTTGTGTAGCTGCAGCACAGTGAGTGAGGATAGAGTGGAAACAGGGCACTTGTCACTCTATTAGGTATAGCAGAGCTACATGCCAACGACAGGGGCAGTCCCATCAGGTCTGTCTAAAATGTGCTTAGCAAGCATTGGTTGTTTGCTAAAAGCAGAGTCAACCCAGTCAGATGGGCTTCTAATTACAAGTGACTACTTCTCTGAGACTGACTATAAATCACAATAACTTGCTGAGACAGTAAAGCTCCACTGTGTCCATATGACAAAAAAAATTTTTTTGTTTTCTAATCAGAATATTATCTTTAAACAGGATAGTTTTCTATCAGAAAATTATCTTTAAACACACCTTGTAAATGCAATTTTTAGACCTTATTCATCGGTCACTCCTTGATGTCTTACTGGGATTACTCTAGGCTCTGATCTGAGATTTAATATAGAAAATATCTCCAGGCTAAAGGAGAGATGGTGAAACCCTTTTGTTTTTCTCTAGGTCAGCAGCTAAGCAGTAATAAAAATAAAGAACAGCAGATTTAGACCTTCAAATATATATATCCTCATGAAAGATCAGGAAATAGAGTGTACATAATTCTTCAACCAACAGAAATGGGAAGCAGGGTCAGTTTTAGATCAGAGAGATGACATGTAAAAGAATCTTTTATAAGCCAAGTAAGGAAAAGTAGGACTTTTTCTATGCCACATGCAAAATATTCCATATTTGACTGTAATATCTATTAAATTTCAACACAAAGCTAATCAAGAAATGCTTGGAACATTCCTCATTTTTTGAAGGTTATTAAATCACCAGAGTATATATTAGGATGTCAGAGGAATTTATTGTAAGCTTCACAAGAAATATAAAAAACAAAACATTCTGAATTTGTTAACTTTTCTGATCTATTTACCAAGTCAGTTTTTAAATATCTGTCTTATTTTTAAATTTCAAGTTATTTTTCTTCTGACACTGTGTATTATTTGAGCATTTCTGATCCTTTTTACTTATTTCATTAATTTTGGATAGAAAATTTCTGTGCATATTTAAAGGCATTCTCAATCAAATAAACTCATACCATTAACAGATATTAATCACTGCTGACATTTTTGCCACCATTATTTTTCTACTTTTGTTAGGAATGCAGATATTCAAAGTTTGGAGCGTGCATGGGAATAGAAGTGCAATATTCTTATCCTCCACTAATCTAATTTGTGCTGAAAGAAGTGTAGCCATGAAACTAAGGATCTACTTTAAAAGATACAATGAGTAGCCTAGCATTTGTCTTGGTAAGAGCATGAATTAGGAAATGTCCTCATGGATAATGAAGACATTCATGTTCTGTGCATAATTCAGTACTTTTATGGGAGACAGTGACCTCTTGTAAATGGGTAAATGCCCTTTAGCCTTCTAGGGCTCCAAAGTATCATGAGCAGACATTTTACTGCATATAATGTACTTATAACATGGGCCATACATGGAAATGCTGCTAGTCAGTCTGCAGGACTAATCAATGGGAAATCTTCAAAGTTCTCATCATAGCGGGGGCAGGCTGAGGACTGGCTTTCTGGATTGACACTGTTGCATCAGACACATTCTTAAAAAGACCTCCCATTTGAACCTAGAGGAACTGTCATAAATCAGACATTTAATATACAAATCTTTCAATTGAATGCTGAGAATTTCAGTAGCAGAAAACTAATCCAAAAGTACTTTCTAGAGTAATTTAATGTAATGATTGTGTCATTTTACTATGCATTCCCTCCAAAAGTTATTTAATCCTAATAGTACATTTTTAAAGACCTTGTGCTAAATTAATCTAAATATGAAGTTAATAATAACAAACACCATATCTCTATATAATATCTCAGTGAGGAGCACAGTAAACTGCCAGGCTTTTAAATTATACCTCTGAACAATACAATACTGACAATGTTATGTTTTGCTTTTCTAACTATGCTTCTCAGCTTTATTGCAACATATATGTAAGATTACTCAGCAAAGCATAGAATATCCCTTTTTTTGAACAGGACCTTTCACACTTAAACAATTCTAGAAAACATGTCTTCATAAAGGTTTAAAGAAATAAAAATTCAAATGATGGGGACTCATACTGCCTTCCATGCAAATTCCTGCACCTGTCATGTTACCCGTTTGATTCTAATCAGCTGGTCAAGAATGTGAACTTGGAGTTTCCCACCTCACAGTGAGTATTAGGTCACAGATAGTTTTACTTTGTATTTCCTTTTTAATTTCTTGTTTTCTCATCCAAAGTCAAAAGATATTAGTGTTTTCTGAAAAACCCAAAATAGTTGTTGCTTATTGACTATTTGCATCACTTGATAATTACTTAAAAAAAGAAAGATGTAGGATTTGTGCAACCACTGATACTGATATGTCAATTTGGTTCATTAGAAACACATAGAAGATTAGAAAACCACACATTGGGGTGCGTTAGAGTGGGTCGTAGAAGCATGACATTGGGTACTTTGTAGTCACTAGTCTCTTTTCACTCTGACACTGTTCCACTGCTCTGCTTTCTGGCTGTCATGAACTAAGAATCTCCACCATGCTGTGCCTTCTGCCATGATATCTCTGAGCTGTAGTCACCCAAATATGGATTGAAACCCCTGAAACCATGAGCCAAATTAATCTTCCCTAGCTTTAAACTGTGCTTGTCTGGTATTGTGTCCCAGCAATGGAAACAGAGACATGAAGTTTACTTAATAGTTATTCATAGAGCTTCAGGGGAACAATTTAGCCTTGTCCAGGTAGTTAAGATCAATGATTGCAGAAACAAATTATGAGGACACAGAAACACGAATGTATTTCCCTGCCTCTCTGCTTTTTTATTCCTCTTAATTCCACATATATTATTTTCCAATCCTAATATAAATGACCATTGTCAGACCTAACTACACAATGGGAAAAAAAAGCACATTAAAAAATGTTATATAGTCCATACAAAACAAGGCACATTGCCTGTTCCTGTAGGTCCTAATGACAGATGAATTGATGTGTCTCCAACTTTATGAGGCTACAAGAACATGTTCTGTTTTTCTTGTAAAATTCTTATTGGTTGATAAATATCTGGTCTTGTGAATCAAGCATGCGTTGCATCTCTGGAGGTGATGACAGCCAGCAAGATATATCTGTAATACAAGTTTACAAATTGGTTACAGGAGTTTCTCAACTGCAGGGTGAAAATATCACTATATTTCAGAGCACGTCTGACAGCTTGTTTGCTATAGCAAAACCAACTCTCCATTAATCAATTTATTATTAAAAAGAAACAGTGCATTAAGATACAATTTTACTTCCTTTCCAGTAGTGTGGACAGAGAATGAAAAAGAATATGGAAAAAAGGGCAAAGAGAAGCAGAGGGTCTTGAAAGGACAATAAATTGCTCAAGGATGAAGTATGAAACTATGTTGATAAAGCACAACACAATAACTTTGCTTAAAATTGTGACTCCAAACATACCATTCAGCAGCATTAGTGCAACAAACGCTTTTGAACTGTTTGTATATTCTAAGTAATATTCCAGATGTTAACTGAATGTCACGCATCCAGAGAGATGCTCATTTTGCCAAATCTTTTACATCTATAAACAGGTAGCTTAGTGAGGCTTCCATAATAATACTCTAGTGTACAGTGGCATAGCATAACTAATGTTTAATCCAATGTCCAACTTCTTGATCAAATGTCAAAATAATTACATAAGTGCATGGAGTGAGAGATATTTTATGCAAAAGAAAATACGGGGAGAACTTTCACCAGGAAGTTTCAATAGAAAGAATTTGTGTCATAGGATTTTCTGTAATACAGTGTGTTTTGTTTATCATGTGTATAGCTCTATCTAATCAGTCTTTGAGAATTGGTGGATACCAATTTTCTTGTCCTAATAAAGAAGTTTCTCAACTGCTGTCTTTTGACAGAATTCTGTCTTTTGGAGCATACTTCACAATTGTTTCTGACAGAGAAAGCAACTCTCTGTTAATTCAGATATATCTCAAACCAAGCTTTGCAGATTTGCTTCTTGAATTTAGCTAAAGCTCTCTGAATATGAGGTACAACTAGTAAGTACAAAGCTGTGTGTGGTGGTGCATGTCTGTAACCTCAGAACCCTGGCAGACTGAGGCAGGAGGGTATGAAGTTCCAGCTCAGCCTGGGCAATTTAGTGATTTAAGGAGGCCCTGTCTCAAAAAAATTTTTTTGAGGTGATAGCTCATTCTGAAGTTCCTGGGTTCAATTCCCAGCACCACACACACACACACACACACACACACACACACACATATACACATATAAAGCTATAAGTTGAGAGATGCATTTTGATTTTATAAAATCATGATTTTTTAAAGGAACATTTTGTTTGTCAATAAAGAACACCTTACAATTATTCTTAGTGTAAATGTTAACTTCCTTTAAGTTTCTTGGAAAAAAGATCTTTTGTAAAACAGGTGTTCAAGAAGTGAAGTGGAAATTTACAATCAGAATTCAAAAACTAGAAAGCTAAACAATTAAAAACAGTATATCAAAACAGAAAACATGACTGGTCACTTTATACATGCTTATTAGATTAGTAATAATATACCATTTCCACATTGGATTTGCAAAACAATAAGAACAATAATAATAACCTAGTTGTATTGAGGATAAAAAGTACCTAGTGGTGCTGAGGATTTGATCAGCCAAATATTTAAGCTTTGTAGTAGAAGAGTAGATTTGGACACATGATCCTCTTAAAAATTATGACTTGATTTTTTTTCAAATAAAACAGTAAGGCGAATTAGACCAGAATAAAGAGCAGTTCTCAAACCCTGATGATTTCACTGGTTGTTATGAGGTGTCTATGGAAAAATTGCAAGCTCTCTCTACTTTGCTTAATTTCAATTAGCATTCCTATTAATTTGAATTTCAGATGCTGACATTTTTAAGTGGAGAGATTTACATAGAAGTAAAATCTGGATATAATGTTACAATGAAAGGAAATATTTCACTTTGAAATTAGTTTATTAAAAAGTCTATTTAAAAAGCCTAAAAAAGCATTGCATCAATATTCTGATTTCGTACTTCTAATCTAAATGAAGAAAACTTGAAACATAGAGTCATCCTTGCTTCATGAATCACAAGTCTATTTTCTGGTGTTGCATGTACCATTTACGGAAAAGGTCTTTCTCTCTCTTGCATCACATCCTGGAGAAGGAGATCTATTTCAGGTAGATATAACCCTGGGTCTGAGATGTAATAGGAAGAATGTAGGTAATAGCTGGAAAGGGAGTGTTTAAAAAACAGAAGTAAAACCATGTGAGAAGTGTATAGGGTACTTTCATTGGCCTCTGAATGACTAGTGGGGAAATGTTGTCATGTAAAACAATTCCATCGAGACAGAAATTAGTGTGTGTATGGAACTACCAAGAAGTAGTGAGAAGATACTGAAAGCTTAACTAAAAAGCAATGGTTGTACTGAAGGAAGTAAAATTTGAGAAAGTCTCTCTAGCTCTTCTGAGACTCACTATGCTAAATTCCTATCTTTCAGCACCTGGTGCTCTATAAAGGAGAGCTCTTGCTTTTTTTTTTTTAATTTTTTTTTTAACCAACTTGGCTCTTGGATTACTGCTAAGACAACTGTGCTGGACCCACCAGTGGCCAATTAGACAGTCTTTGACCCAGCAATTGTGCAATTTCTTGCTTCCCTCCTACTGAGTGCTGCGTGTCCAGATCCCACCAAGAAACTCAGGTTGTTTCTTTTACCTCTTGTGTCCCAGTTCAGGACTCCTCCAACATACACTGGTTGCCTAATTATTCTATTTCATAGCTGCCACCCCTGCCCCACACCTATGCTGTGTCTTCTAGCGTTTGAATTTTATATCTGGTAGTGGTTTCACTTTGATCTGCATCCTCTGTTATAGCCAACCACTGACGAGGTGAATGGCAGTATCAACCTTGAAGTCCAGTAACAACAATTCTCTGACCTTCACCCCTGGCAGTTTGTAAAGCTTGTAGTCTCTCTGAAGGATGTGGTTCTTGTCTCTCAATGATTTTGGTGAAGGTTAATTTTAGCGAATATTGGAATTGGATTTCTCACTAAAAATATCTTGCCACCTTAAAAAAAAATCTTCCAAATGAAGATTCTTCTTTTGTACCAGTTATTTCAGAATTCTCCAGGTCAGCCCATGTTCACTAATTTAGTTTTCGTTTGTATGCATTCCAGCAATTGAGGAAAGATTTGCTTAAACTCCAAAGAAGTGTAGCTTTTGCTAATATTCAGTAGTTAATTTTAATAGATTTATGATGTTTTTGATTGATGAAAGGTAAATGAAAATTTAACTGAGTTAAACAAATTTTTGTTTTTTCATTCACAACTAAATATTTGTTTTTAAAACTGTGCTAGATAGTGTGTTCAATTGTTTTCTTTAGATTGTTCTGAATATTGATTTTTCTACGGTCTTACTACTAACAATGTATGAAATTCTGCCTTAAATCCACAGGAAATTCGAAAGGAGAATAAAATCTCATTCAGTGGTGGTTCACAAAGTTCTAGATAAAGGGCAGTAGTTATGATTTACTTTTTCACTGTTCCCAATGATGGCAGGTAATCAAAATTGCCTAATTCTATCGATGAGTCTCCAAGTGAGTACTGTGAAGAAAAGTTTAAAATTACTAAGCAAACAAGAAACATGGAAGACTCACCAATAAATGGTAAAAGGTTTGTGCAGATTCCCTGTATCTAAACAGTGTCTGTTGAATGTCCATCAACCCTGCTGCAACAGGGAAAACTGTACTGCAGTTATTTACAGTAATCAATTAATTGTATCAGTTACTGGAAAATACGAATTCTGGTTGTTGAAATATAAATGTAATCTGCAAAAAACTGAAGAGGGTCAAAAAGTACTCAATAGCTTTTTCTAGGATAGGTGAATTAGTCAAATGAGTTGGTTCACAGAGATAACATGATTTCATTTAGATTTTCCATTGTGAGTTATTTTTTTCTATAACTTGCTAAAATCAGGAAATGATATGCTGTTTGTTAAAGTAACTGTTTCCAGAATTTATTAAGACATTGAAAAATACTTACCTTGGGCATACATCGCTGTTCTTGTTGTTCACAAAAAGAACAATGGTGTTAGCACACACATTATATTCTTCTTCACCTGGGTATATTCTTACCTAGAGACTGCCTGGTCTTATGCTGGGATCATAATAACAGTATTGTTCATCATGAAGCCCATTTACCTCATTTGCTAAGAAGTAAAGCGTATGAAAGCTACAATCAATTATCCAGTTACTACCAGAAAGAGCAGAATTGTTACAGGAATATCACTTAGGAAGGTACATTATCATCACTGTTTTATAGGCTACTGTGGTGCTATTGAGCAATCCAGTACCGTGTAATGGCCTGATTTTCTCTTTGACTTTACTCAAAGGGAAATGGATGTATCTTGAGGCCATTGTACTAAGTGAAGCAAATCAGACATACAAGCTTGAATATCATGTGTGAGATACACAAAATATAAATAAAGACAAAAATAAAAGATAGAAAATGGGAAACAAGGATACAGGTGTTTTGTAAAAGGGAAGGGGATTAAGACAGAGAGAGGGTGGACAGAAAGGAAGAGAAGGAGTTAAAAAAGATTTAAAATGTGTCATGTGCATACATGTACAAAGTCCTCAAAATGAATGCAATTATTATGTACTGCAGACATGCATTAATGAAAACAAAAATTAAGACATGAATCAGTAACTAGGACATAAACAGAAAAAGGGAGAAATGTTTTTTATCGTAATAATGGCCTGTTTTTTTCTTCAGGAGACTACCAAAAGATTTTGGGTAAAATGATATTAGAGCTATTTTTTCTTAATAATCTTGAAACATGGACAAATTGAATAATTGTTTAAACTTATTTTCATGGAAAAACTTGTTTTCTATCTCACAAATCTTCCCCCAGATAAATGAAGGTAAATATGAGAAAGTACATTGTAAGTGATTCTTAAATGCTATTAAACATAACTCATATAATAGGAGCTTATTTCACAAAAGATATTAAATCCCAATTGCCTCTGGTAGAAGCTGATGAAGATATGAAATAAACAAAACTTGGTTTTTAATAATAAAATAATTTAATCTAATGTTTGCATTCTCAAATAAATCTCTAATTTGAGATTTGTTTTACATTTACCGAGAAGTTATGAAGGTAGGAGTGTTCCATGTACCCCACATCTAGTTTGTTTTATTAATAGCAGCATATATTGATATTTATATTACTCCCAATTAGTGAAGTAATGTAGATCTCTATGAGGTAAAGTCTATATTTCACAGAGACTTCTTTAGTTTTTAGCTAATATCCTTTCTATGTTCTAGGTCATTTGAGATATCAGATAATATTTAGTTATCATGTCTCTTGAGGTTATTTTTTACTGTTACATTTCCCCAAATGCTCTTTGTTTTAATGTCCATGAGAGCTTTCAAGGGCATTACACAAGAATTTTGAAAAATGTTCTCAGTTTAGATTTGTCTCATTACTTTTTCTTTTCATGATCAGACTAAATTTCTGAGTTTTCAGGTGAAAGTCTACCAAGTACCACCAGTAATATATATATATATATATATATATATATATATATATATATATATATATTATCAGGAGAATTTATAACTATTGATGTTAACTTTGATTGCATTGTGCTGTACCAGTGTTTTTTAGGACTATACTATTGTTGTCACGCAGTTCCTTTAGAAATTTCATATATTCCAGTTTCTTCCAGCCTTGAACAAAGAATTAAATAAGACCAACCAAAAATAGTGCCAAAAGTTTATTTGGAAAGTGAAGAGTGAAGTTCTAAGGGAGAAACTGGCTCTGCAGAGTGGACTTGGGTTAAAGAACAGAAGAAAAGAGGAAAGAGGAGAAGAACAAAAGTAAAAGTATAACCTGGCCAGAAGACACCAGGGGGGCCTACCACGAAGTCATGATAGTGGGTTTCTCATGGTTCTCTGTCATTTCATGTCATCCACATCTCAGGGGAGCTCACTAGAAGTGCTACAAAGGGGGTCTTGAAAGTTATATGATGCTGTCCTGGGATCTTGTAATTAGCAAGTCCCACTCATTTCCCCAGCCAGCTGTGCCATGCCCTATTTCCTTCTCACTATGGATTTGCTTTCTATAGTCTATACATAGAACTTTTTCAAAGAAACTTTGGCATGTAGTTCACATTTAAGTGGGAGTGATGTTTCACCTCTTAAAAGGGTAAGAAGCTGTATTTTTGTTTGGAGTCATTCTGCTTGAGATAATTGTGCATTCTTCCCTATTTATTGTTTATACGATGATTTGCTAATGTGAGTGTGGACACATGGATGAGTATTTATACATTGGCTTAAAGTCTAACAGTGCACATTTTATTTGTTGCTCAAGTTGTTCTGGTTTGGCTCTCAGTATCTATTTCATTTGGCTGTTGTGTCTCTTTGGCATGTATCCTATTTGGTTTATTTTTAATCCTTATTTTTAGGCATAAGATGTTCTGGTTCCATCTTGTATACTCTCTGTAAGGAATATATGTAACCCATTTGTTCCTGTTTTAGGAATCACAAGATCTTGCTGATTCATGGATCTTTGGATTGTAGGAAGATGTTGCTTATGTGTGATTCATAAAGATATTCTTCATAATAAACTTACATATACTTCATAAATGTTTATCAGCTTATGGCAACTGCCATGATGTCATACATGACATATCACTGAATGTAATCCTTTATGAAAAAGAAGACAAAAATCTTCAGGACATAACCTGGACTATACACCTGGACATTTGTGCAGAAGCAATGTCATTTTAGATTTTATTAATGAGGAATTAAATATTTGTTAAATAAGAGGTTACCATCTAGATTTTGCCTTTTAGAGATCCTTGGTAGAAAATTTATATTTGTTTACCCTGGGGAAAAGTGTTTGGGAACTTTTATATATATGTAGCAATGTTAATGTAATGAGCTTATTTAACGTAAGTACAACTTGAATGATTAACTTTTCTTGAAACACAATTAGAGAAATTTCTTTTTCTACTTGAAAGCAACATAGATTAAAAAAATAGCATAAAACACAAATGTTAATTATTAGGAAAACAATTTTTTAAAGTAGGGATATTAGCACTATACTGGAGTGCAAAGTATGAAAATATTCCTCTTCAAAAACTATGGTAATTTGACTTTATGTTTTAGATATTTATTGCAAAGAAAATAGTGATTCAAATGAAATGATTTATGCTTCAAGAAAAGATGGAATAGAGTGGACAGGGCTTATTCTTCTGTCTGAAATAATCATAAGCAAGAGAAAACACTTGAAGAATGAATGTAGAAGAAGTGACAAAGGGCAAAAAAGGACAGAAATCTCTGAAAAACAAGGAAGACAACTGAACAGAAGGAGCACTGCAGGGGTCTGCAGAGTCACACAAAGTCCTTCCTGAACCTTCGTGTTCAGTCCACGCATGTGAGGAGGCTGCCTGAGAATGTGGGAAGGAACGAACTTCAGGGGAGGTACTCAGAGCTCACAGGTGGTAGCTTATATTCCCACCACACAGCACAGGAAAGTGGCAGAGGACACGGATGGGCTTTGCCTCAGTGGTGGGGCAAAAGTGAGCCTAGATTAAGTGCTACATTAATACCACCTAATGGTGCTCACAAATGACCTATGAAAGAATCAGATTATTTCCAATTAGAAGACCTTTGTCCTACAACAAAGCTCAAAAATATTTATAGGAACAGAAGTATGCAAAATACAACATGTTAAAGCCTAACATCTAATATACAACTGAACATTGCAAATCATGAAAAGAGCCAAGAAAGTAAGACCTAAAATCAGGAGAAAATCAATCAATTAAAATGAAATCATAAGTGACATAAATGATATAATTATTAGACAATGATACTAAAAGAATGAGTATAACTATGTTTGTATATTTAGGGAGTTAGCAGAAAGGTTTTTCATGCTATATAGAGAAATTCAAGGTATAAAAAAAGATCCAGATAAAATGTAAAATAATGAAAGTTATGACACATGGAAACTATGTGAATAACACTAAAGAACAGATAGTGCAAATGAAAAGATTAATAAAATTCTATGGCATGAAAGTAGAAAAATAATAACTAAAATGAGCTAGTAAACTGATTTATCAAGGCCCTTTCGAACTTCACAAATTTATGGTATGAAAAGCAGCTAGGGACAGAAAGAAAGATAGAATTTTGTTCCCTCTCATATGTCGGACCCTCGTTCCTGTCATTTCCGTGGTCAGTAAACATCCTGCGACACGTTATTCCTTCCGTCCAGATGCTGTACAGAGCCCTTCACTGCTGTCTCAATGGGAGTTCATAATAGATCCATTCTGGAGATAGATCCATCCAATCCAGGAAAGTGCAAAGTCTTAGTTGCAAAATAATTAGTTTCCACATTAACTGCAAAGAATTTGTTTTGCATTAAATGATCCAAACTTGCCAATAAAAAATTATCCAAAGTCTGGTAAAAGTAGTAAAATTTTCCTTAATTGGATTCATAGTAAATTCTCAATATAAATTACAAATTTTGTTGAAATGCAGATGACCCTTTTTAAACAATATGAATACATATTTTAATAGTATAAATCAATGGCAGTGAGCCTTTTAAAGACCAAGTGCCCAACAACACTAAACCCATTTGTTTATGGCCAAGTACCAACACTGTAATTGAACTTGAATACTGAGGTTTTAGTTTATAAAAGTGAATAATACATTAATATCTTTTGTAATAAAGAAAAGCTCAGTAATACAACTTTCATTGGTACCAGCAGCTGTGTAAGGAAAGATAAAAGTCTGGGTTTGGTGTGATATTATCCCATGCTTGGCTGCTGGGGAAATGCTGGCGAGACTTGGCTCATGCACCAAGAGAGAGGGCTCTGCCCGCTGTGGCATGTGTACATAAATTCACCACCACTAGTGTAAATTATTAGCAATTCATTGAATGTAATTAAATACCATGTCGATGAAATGAAAGGTATTTTCCACTTTCAGAAAATGGGTTTTATATGTGTGTGAAGTATTAGAATTGAATTTTGAGTTGTGTTTTCTTTGTAAAACCAACTGAATAAGAAAGAGGAAGTTGAGCTTTCACATATTACAATTTGCCTTCCCCAGGCTGTTAGAGAAATCCTATCTTACTACAACTGTCTTCTTCCTGTAACCCATCGCATTCTAAAACTCTTAAACACAATCCCATCCGCATTTATCTCTTCAGAGTACAGTGTTCTTACACTCAATCATAGAAAAATTGTAGACCAAAAAAAAGTAGCATAATTATGTCTTTACTCTAAATAAACTCTGAAAAATAACCTTAGAGATTAAGCATATTTCATAGAGAATATTTCATGTGAAAAATATAGTACTGTGGCTATCGTTCAAGTGGTCGGTTCCTTTAGCAGTGTACACATCATAATGCTTTCCCATAGTGGCCCTGGTTCATTTTTCCCAGTTACCTGATTTACATGGAATCTGAGAATAAATAAATCTCACTCTTTAATGAAAAGAAAGTCAGCCCTCCAAATCAAATGACCACACTTAGATTTCTATACCAATCAAAAGCTCAGATCACAAATCAACCTTTTTGTACATGGACTAGTCTTCAGAAACAGAGGACTAAAACATTTGTGCATGTGTGTGTGTGTGTGTGTGTGTTACATTTGCTTGGCTTCAGAGAGATAGCAGCTTTTCTATTATTCTGTTAATCATGACATTTCTCTCTAGGTTCTTATATTATATAAGAGGTAAGTCATCATTACTTACTTTACTAAATATGGATTTGCATAACTAGCGAGTAACAAAAGGAAGAATCACACGTTATTCACAACGATGCCAGATTAAATGTGCTTAGGTGTTCAATGGTAGAAACCTAGCCATGGAAGAAAATAGTCCTGAATACTTTCTATTCAGTAATACAAAAGAACCATCCCATTATTGGTTATTGGTAAATTTAAAAGATAAATGTACACTAACCATCAAAACAGTTGAACTCTCGTGTATGTCAGAACCTCATTATCTGAGGGTCACATGTTACTATAGAACATCATTTTTAAGCATGTCAAAAAATGTATTGCTTATGACAATTTTTTAGATAATATGGTTACTTGAATTATTTGTATAAGTTCTTCAATATTCAATCTAAAGAGGTTGAAGTATATCATTAGTCATGACTGACACCTCCCCTCTCAATGAGAAGAATCATAGTCTCATTCATTCTGTTTTCAGTTTAACCAAAATCCATAAAATCTGTTTACAATGGTGCCAGTGTTACAGGTATTTGCATAATGTCATTGTTGAAACACTTGCACAGGAAGAGACATCTATTCAGAGTCAGTGAGGAAGTTTTCTGATGTCTCAAATGGTGAAAAGTCTAATTGACTTCCTAAATTTTCATGAATGAGAGATTTTTAGAATTTCTAGCAGTGTACTTTTGTGTACTTCTGGCTAAAGAATGCACAACCTCCTCTGTAGGGAAAGACTTATGTGAGTACATACTGCTGTTTGACAAGACAGTGTACATCAGCAATCTAAAAACTAGTGCCAGTGAACTCCACGTAGACCATGATGGCGGTGACATGTCTCAGGGAGCCAGCTCATGGCCAGCTTCTCCGAGGGTCTGCTAGGGGATTAAAGGTCAACCCCTTCTCTGTAATTTGTCTTTTATTAAGCTGCAAAAGATATTTGTGAGATGGTGTTAAATCTCCCTATTCTGCACATTCAGAAAACGGAGCTTAGAAAAACTGCATGTGAGAGCACATTAAGCATTACCAAGCACTTAAGTTCTGGCCATAATTTATTTGACCACAAAGGTCAGATCTAGTTGCTTTACCATTTATAAAAAGAGCAGGGGACAAGAAAGTTATTCTATATAAGATGCACTGTTTTATTACCTTAATATGGACCTCTGAAAGTGTGTTTCCAAAGACATAATAAGTGGTCGCCTTAAATGAAACTCCTCAAGGAAATCCCATTTATTCTAAACAATGTGGTTGAAATTGTTACATAGTTCAGCACTATAACTCAGGTCAAATCATGCTTCTTTTTGACAAAGGAGTAATTTTACCTGCTTACCATGTGTAAATATCAACAAGAGAATAAAGATTTGAAAAATACTCAATTATAAATTAAATAATCTTAGTTAAAGAATAAGAAAATATGAACTATTTTAAAATCTTTTATATATGGGAAGATACTCTTTTGGAAACTAGAAATATGAGAACTGATGATGAACATAAAAATCTCTTTGTGTTTGCAAAAACATACTGAAATTCTCATCAGCAAGCATCGAATGAGATGTCCTTGCCTTTATATAGCATCTATTAAAACATGTGTGCTAACACCTTCAGTTTCATATCAATAAAGGAACTGTGACATGTGTACTTGTTGAGTGTGAATATCAGCAAAAATTAGCAAAAGTTTTCAGGTCAAGTCTTTTTTAATTGGATAGATACAATTTAAAATGATAACCAATTGTTTTGAATTTAGTTATATCTCCAAAGAATAAAATTCAAGGTTCAATTCCCAAGTCCAGAATTTTAAATGTTTATCACTCCGAATAATATGTTATGAATACTATGAAATGTTTCAAAATACCTATTTTGAATTTATGAAAGATGTGTCTATAAATGAATTCTTACAAAATAGGCACATCTATTAGTGTGATTTTAATAGCAGCTTTAAGAAACTGTCAAGGCTGAAAGGGAATACAATTTCTAATTGAAGCGATTGAGCTATAGTTTAAGAAAAATTCAACAAGAAATACCAGACTCTGGAATGGCAATTATTTGAAAGTCATAACAGTGCTAATACATCTTTTGTGGATTAGGGGAAGGACTTCTTGATGGCACTAAATAGCACTCTGATGAGGTATTGTGCAAATGATCCTGAAATACAAGCAGGAGGACAGGCTGCACAGGAACCAATGCCCAGAAGCCAAGACAGGTAAAGGAGAAGTCCAGCAGGTAATAGTCACGCTTCTGCAGCTGCTCTCTGCAATTTAATCAAGGGCTGACCTGTTTCCCACAAGCCTAAAGACAATCACTGCTTTGAAAACTGTGGCTCTCTCTCCCTTAGGAATTCTTGTCACGGTCCTGTCACCTCACCAAGTGCTCTCCGCTTCTCTGCAGTGAACTGCGGCGATACTCCCTGCTTTCTGAGTAACAGTCTAAGCAGCAACTCACTCCACACCAGCTGCCACGCTTCCTGTGTGAACACAGGAGCTGCCCCTGAACCAGCTTTGGGAGGGCTTCCTCTAGCCCTTCCTTCTGTTCTGACTGCTTCTGCTGTGTCTGAATCCCATCAAGGATCCATCATTCTGTAGACAACCTTTGAGCTGCCACCTGCCGGATCACCAGTCCTGTGGTCGTCAACACCAGGAGCTACACCTGATCTACAGGCGTCAACTATTGAGTCACCTTCCTTATGATCATTCACCACTGTGACACCTGTGCTATGGATACCGACCTTGGAGCTATATGTCTGACTTCTACAGACCCATGAATGACACATACAGCAATTTTCAACCATAGTGTTCTTCATGGAGTTACTGGAAGTACCCTTATACTGGGTAAACTTATACCTGGGTATATTGTTTTTTGCTATTTTTTTCTTAATTAAACCAAATCTTGGGTAGCATATCATGCTTATTATGTATTATCATTTTTGTGTATCTTAGTTTATAGCTAATTATTTCCTTAGAATATGCAGACTTCTGGATGCAACACTGGTGATATTTGAACTCTGGATTAACTATGGAGAATATTAAAAGGTTACAAAATTTATACACACATATATACATATATACCTTATGTATATACTATATATACAGTATATATATATATAATATATTCTATATATGTAGATACATTATATATACATACATTATATGTACATATTATGTGTGTGTGTGTGTTACATGCAGCAAATTGACTGACTGTTCATGTATTCTTGGATGATATGGCTCCATTTGAGATTTGGAGTAAAGATGCTTCAAATAACAACAAATTTATCTTCAATGGAAGGCTACTCATAGTAATGTAAGTGCTGTAACATGACCACAAATACATAAGCATATAAACTTTTTTTATTATTCTAACATTAAGGGACAAAGAAATCAGTGGGGAACATCTCCATGAAATCATTTGGAGATAGACTGATAGAGAATTGATAATATTATAGCCATCAAGATTGCCCTAGAGTTTGTAATCCATTGAAGTGTAGCATGGATCTCATCCCTTGCCCTTACCTTCTTAGAAGAGATGCTAATGTGTGAGGCAATATTGTGTCCCGGAAAAAAAGGGGAATGCAGAATTGGTAGGGTATTCAACAGTATCTGGAATGAAAACCTGAGTTTTTATAAAAACTGAGTAAAAAGAAAATCTCCAACTTCTCCAACATTAAATCTAAGTTTCTGACTTACACTCATGAAAATTATAGCACATATATATATATATATATATATATATATGGATTTATATATTTAATGTCCTTGCTTTGATTAGCAAAACTATAGATATGCTTAGTTTTGGTTTCAACTTGAAAATAACAATAAGACCATAGTCCTTTTTGTAAAAATCCTATTTTTGAAATTCCAGCTGGTAAGTTGCTAATCTCAAATTGAAACTACTATACGATCCAGTTATATTTCAAATGAACTTGATGTCCATACTAGTCAGGATGACTTGGTTTTATCAACACTTACACGTGTGTTTACTGCTATATGGGGAACATGAAAACAATTACTATGCCACAGGCAATTATTGCAGAGTGACAAATCCATCCTCATCAACTCTCTCGTACCAAACTTTTCATTAAATTTTTACAAATAAGATGTAAATTCAGAAAAATCAAATTGTTTGCTCAAGAACAAATGTTATAAATATATGGCATATTTATATTTATTACATAGTTAAAACTCAAATCTACCTCTATTTACATTTAACATCTTTTTCATAATCATCTAACTGATTTTCAAACATTTCTGTTCAACTGTATGGTAGTACTTGAAGGAATTATTTTTTAAAGTGTATTTTTTCTACATATCTGATGCCTGGTATTTTATAGATATTAGCTATAATCTTTCTCATGAATTGAAAAGTGGTTAGCATTACCTCTATCTTACTGATGAAGAAGCAGATTCAGTGAAATAAATCCTCTTGATCAAGATCTCACTACTAGAGAATTCAACTTTGAACTCAAACCAGTGTTTTATCTCATTATGTGTAGCTAGATGCTGACATTACCTTAGAGTCAGAATTTGATGTACCAGTGAATTTTGATCATGATGCGAGCTCTCAAAAAGAGAGAAAAAACTCATCCAGAAAAGGTAAATGACAATACTGCGGATTAAAATTTCCAATAACTGGATACGTCACTGTCTACTGGCAATCAAACATGCTTTGTTAATAAAAAATATGTCATACATTTTTACTACTTTTTTATTCAAAATACAGTAGATTAGAGAATACATATAAAAATGTTTTTCAAATTTTTGGAGCTTCCATCCTGAGAAGCTGTGGTCTTTGTGTGCAATACTCAGATAGTTTTGCTCTGCCTATGCTTATGGTGCTTAAAGCAATTGGTAATTGTTGTTTAAGGTTTACAGATACATAAATACATTTACAGAGTATTTTTAAAGGGAAGACTCTCATTGATCACTGCTACATGACTACTATGTGACATTCTATGTGTTCTAAAACAGCACTAAATGAAAAGAACTGATACTTGCTCTACTGGAACTTAACTTCTGGTAGGTTTGATGACAAACACAACTATATAATAACTGGTTATACCATTGTAATTTTTATTATGTACTATGAAGGAAATAAATTCATTTTAACAGCATAGACTAGTAGGTAAAGGGGCTGAAAATGAGATGGGACTTTGGGAGGTTCTTAAAGGTTGTGGAACCTTTAAGAAGCGAAGACTAGTGGGTGATTTTCAGATCAGTGGTGGCATATCATTGGACCCTCCAGGGAACTCCAGATGCTTCCTCTTCCTCTGTTTTTCACTTTGCAACCATGAGGTGGGTGTGTTTCACCACACACTCCCTGCCATGCCATGAGCCCCAAATCAGTGGTGGCCAAGCCACCATGTAACAAAACCTCCAAAATGATGCAACAAACTAAAGCGCTTCACTTTATAATTTGATTAAATCAAACTTAGGGGAGTAGCTTGTGCAAATTTTCTGAGCCTGGAAAAGCTGGGCTCTAGGAAACTTTTTAAATTTAAATTCAACAGAAATATTGGTGTTTTTGGAATAGATTGGAGAGAGTTGAAAAACTCACATTGGTGACAGATATTGGAAATTTTATGTTCTGCTCAGAAGTGTAGTGTTTATCATATAAGTAGTAAGAACTCATTGAAATTTGTACTGATAAATAACTTTGATTAAAATATGAAGAACATACAAGACCTACCAAGGACATTTTTGATTTATCAACTTTAAGTAAGATTTAGCATGTTAAGCATCATGTGAAAATGAAAAATATCAGGAACTCTTAGATGTTATTTCCATTATTTTATGTTAATTTAATTGTATTTTCTACCGATCATCTCTTCTCAGATGATCTAGACAATTATATGGAGATGCGTTAGAATTAGAGAAGCACTAGTCACTGTGCACATTGGAAGGAATTATAAATGAATAAGAAATATAATGAATTATGAAATATGCACTTCAGATTTTGATTTAGATCCCAAAGCACTCCTAGAAATCTTAGTTTTTTAGAGGAGGGGCTTTTGGAAAGTGATTATATCGTACGAATGTGATATCCCTTCACAAGTTCATACATAAATGGTCTTTTGAGTGGTAAACCCTGGTTGGAAGAGATGAGGGACTCTACAAATGACCAGAATGATGAGTTCTTATCCCAGGCTCTCTCCTTTTTATTTGTCCTGGCTGCCGTGATTTGAGGAGCTTTTCTCTGCTATGTCCTTCCATCATGCTCTTTCTACCTTGAAGTCAGCTGATCATGCATGGACTGAACCTTTTGAAACCATGAGCTTAAAAAAAAACCACAACAACCTCTCAGATTTAAATTTGTAGATATCAGGTTTTTTCTTCCAGCAAAAGTTGAGAAATACAGAAATGTGGGGCCATTGCTTTGGCTATACATGTACATGTAGTTCAAAATCTTTTGGAATGTGTTTGTGAAAGGGCTTTGGAAAGGTTCAGAGATATTGGCTATAAAAGTCTTAGAATGGTGTAAGTTGAGATTGTTGGGAGATTCTAATGAGACTGTAGAAAACAATAATTTTTGGAGGAAAATAATAAAAACAAGGTTCATGAATTTTCAAACCAGAGAAGTACTCTATTGGAAATTAGACCTGAAAGCATGTTTCTTACATTCTGGCAAAGAACTGGTCTATATTTTGCCCACATCCTGAGACTTAGTGTGAGAGGGAGCTTATAGATGATAATTCATCAGCAAAGTAAAATTCAAGGCAAACCAACACTCAGTATGTGGTATGGGTACTGTTGGCTACTTTAATCCAGATTTACAGTGAGAATCAGAAGCAAAATGCACAGAAGAGATATATGTAAACTTTTTTTTTTTTATCTTGGCCATAAAGGAAAGACTTGTGAAGTTGGTCAGACAGAAACCAAAGAGAGTTTGGTTGCTGAAAATATTAGCAACATTAAATACATGGCAAGTATTTCCCATAAAGTGCTTTGGGGGTATCTCAGGAACTGGTGAAACCTCATGCATGGCAAGCTCAAGGGTGTAACAAGGTAAATTCCTTTGAAAACCTTTGAGAAAAGATCTCCAGGAAATCCTGCTTACTGTGGATTTTCTGGGGAAGGGTATCCATTACTTGAGTCATCCAGGAAATGAGGACACTACAATTATGGTCCAGAAAGTTCTGTCTACTGCTGGAGCTAGTAGTGAACTGTGGTGTCATCCATATATTTAGAGAATGTAAGATTATGTGGCCATGAAAGCTTCCATTCACATTTCAGAAGAAGGTACAGAAGGACAGGCAAACGTATGTGACTAAGCCACAATCTGCTAGAAACCTCTAAGAGGGAGATGTATGAATCTATGAGAGTGAAATAGAAGCAACAGGGACTTGAAGAGACCATAATATACAGCACATCTGCTGGGGTAAGCTGTAAGCAGTGATCTGTTAAGCTGCCTAAGAGAGAGGCCCCAGGGGCTGGAACCAGCCAGGGCATCAGGTGGAGTTACTTAAACTTCACAGTTCACATCTCACCCCATACGCTGTAGTTGTTGGGTATGAAGAATATAGGATTTAACATTTGCCCTGCTGGGTTTCAGTTTTGATTTAATCCAATTATTTTCTATGCCCATTCCCCCCTTTTTCAATGAGCATCTTTCCTCTGTACCTTTGTGTGTTAAAATTTACTTAACTTGCTTTTTATTTTTCCCAGAGGCTCACATTCTGAAGTTTTCCTTAAGTCTTAAAGGATACTTTGGATTTTCAAGCAATGCTAGACCTGTTCAAACACTGTTCACACTTAGATTATGTGCATATTGCATAAGGAGATGGGGATGAGCCCTTTGAGTTTAGGTAAATGATATTATGGTTTAGATCCATAGTTGTTCCTCCCCCCAAGTCTCATGTGTATAGAGATGTTGCTTTCAGAAAGTGTCTGGATCATGGAGGATCTTATATCTCAAGGAGAGAGACTTGGAAGAGTAAGTTCTTGTTCCAGGTTTCAAGGTTTCCAACTCTCCCTCTCTCTCTCTCTCTCTCTCTCTCTCTCTCTCTCTCTCTCTCTCTCTCTCTCTCTGTGTGTGTGTGTGTGTGTGTGAGTCTCTCTCTGTCTCTGTCTCTGTCTCTCTCTCTCTCACACATACACACCCACACACTTTCCTGTTAGGAATTAAGTAGCTTCCATATGTATTGCCCTTCAGCAAGATGTTTCTGCCTTGGAGCCAGTTGAGCATGCATGGACTGAAACATCTAAAATGGGGAGCAAATCTAAATCTCTCCTCCTGTAATTTTCAGGTGTTGGGAAATTTTTCCCAGTGACAGAAACATAACTAGTGCAGCTAGGTTGTTTATCGAGTCTTTCCTGCATTTGCAGTCAATGTGCATAAATAGATTAATCATGCCAGCCTTCTCGGTTTCATGCCCTGCATCTGACCTATGTGTTTAATTGGTAGTTATTAATGAGAGAACCATATTTACTTTAATAACTGTAGCCTCAATGGTGTCCCAATTACCAGGTACATTTCAACAGCAATTCTATAAAGAAGAAATCTATTTTCACTATGGGCTAAAAAGTAAGATTTTATTGTTTCTTTTTTGAAACTCATATATAGCATTCCTACATGCTGAGAATGACATTTTATAGACTAGTTAGTTGTGACTTCTTTTCAAACTTTACGAAGAACAAAAGATGTGAAAAAGAACTAAATCATGAAGAAGTTAAGTTGAGCACGCATAACATCTTCAGTTGAGAATTTTCAAGATAATAAAAGGTATCTTCTTTGGAAGTATATGAGAGTTTGAAAGATTTGATTTATCTAGAGTGCTTAAAGTTCTTAGATGAGATGAGAAAATATATAGACTTCTCAAACTTATCTCAACCCTCAATGACTCCAATCTCTTCTGCTATTTTCTACTAGTAACAGGCTACACACGGAGAAGAACATGGAACAGTCACTTTGAAATGTCCCAATATGAAATGTCAAACATGATTTTCTTTCAATGTCTAAAATGAAATTTAAAATTCAGTGATGGGAAGCTTATATTACATTTTTATCATATGTTATGTTTTTGTGACATTTAAAAAAAATAAACGCATCATAAGGGCAATCACTTTTTGTGTGTTTTCTTCTCCCACTCTGTGCATGCCTGCCTGCATGCGTGAGCTCTCAATTTTCCTGAAACTCTTCAAAAGAATGTCTCAATATATGCTCACCGAAGAGAATGCATCAAACTTTCAGATACTTTAATGAACAACAAGAGAAAATGGGGTGTTTGTCCAACAGGTACACATCCACCAAATGCATCATCAGTGAAGCTCAGAGATACTAACTTGACGCTTTAGGATTTTTAATCTCCTCCATTCATTTGCATGTAGGTTATCTTTAATCAACTGAGAATAAGGTTAAGGCATATATCTGGTTCTAGAATGTAATTCTCTCTAGAAAACAGATATCTGTAAACATTAACTTGCATGTAGGAGGAAGAATTCAAAATGAAGAGACAAATTGGACTTACAGTGCTCAGGTAAGCATTCCCTAGGGTCGTGTTAGAGTTTTGCTGAATACTTGCACAGTTTGATTGATGAAGACAAAAGTCTCCTAGTGAATTTTTTCTGGTGCAGACATACATTAGTTCTGAAATGCTAGTGCACAAGCTGATGACTATTCAGTATCATGCTTATCCCCTTAGTTCAACAACACCAATAAGAATATATGACATTTTTTGCTAGTAAAAGAAAGCATGCTGTATACATATTAGCATATAGAAATATCAGATGTATGTTCTTCCATTTGAAAATCAAATTCAACTTTTAAATATGAAACACTTAAATTGCTGGGGTAGAGCTGTTTAAACTGTATTATAAGGTGTTTATGTAAAATTCTCAAGGTAACTATACAGAGACTATCACACCTTTGGATTTTTAGCTGAGCATAAAAAAATAGTATAATATTTTCCATTTGGAAAATTCAATGTGTTTTGATATATGGAAGCTATTTTAGGATGTCAACGCTTTCCTCAGCATGGCAACGTCTGGATTCTTCTTGGTGATGGGACTACACCTTCACAATTATGCTGTTCCTCGTGGGTAATAAATAGGATGAGGGCCATTCAAAGGGACTCCTTTTAACCAAGCATCACTGAGGGTGGGAACAGAAACAAACAGGGAAAAAGCACACAGGTGATTGCATCACATATCCTCAAGCCTGATAAATGATAAACAAAAGCAAAATATAGATTGTAGATTTATGGAAGGATGTACACTGCAACTTATTTTATAGAGGGACCGGAAGTCATCTTCACAGGAAACTCAATAGAATAATGAGAGGTTAAGCTTCAAACCCAAGTGTCTGGGTATGGAGCCACCAAGGTATATACAGAACAAGGCCTCATCTCTTGGAGACTTAGATAGGACTTACTTCATTCTTTATCATGTGGTCCAGCATTGGCTGTTCTAGAAACTACAGTTCTGCTCCCGCGGGAATTACTGCCACGTCTTATCACCGTATCTACTAGTCCCTTCTCTGCTGATTTGAGTGGGAGTGATGATCTGTGCTTGATCAACTAGTATGGAACGTGGCTCACAGACAACTGTTCAGAGATACGACAAACTTGCCACCTGCCAGTCCTCCAGAAGTGTGCCAAACCTGTGACATTTCTTCTCACTCTTATTTACTTAGTTTTGCTCCGTATCCTGTTGTACAACTGACTATTTCTCCATCAATTCTTCTTTCTTGAGTTCCTGTCAATCATTAATGCATATCAGATCTCAGACTATTTGTCCAGTATTTAGTACTGCTGTGTCTTCCTCTCCTTTGGCTGTTAGCATAGAAGCTTTGTCTCCTGTGGCTGTTAAATACTGAACTGTGGTGTCAAGCACCTGACATCCTTTGAGCTTTCTCACTTGTGGTTTTCAACCTTCAGGTTATGTGTCCCATAGCTTTAGACTCCTAGATTTATATGTTTAACATTTTTCAACCTTCTTCTACCACGTAAAGTGGTTTCCAACCAGCCAGTTTTTCCTTTGAGATTTGGCAATTTCTACTTTTTATATCATGCTGCACTGTTATCCCAGAATGTTGTCTGACAGCTTCCAAAAGCAATGTCATCTTTATGTTGTCAAGTTGTTCTTGGATTGATGGATCATTGGTCTTCTAGTTTGGTTTCTGTTTGCTCTTTGAACATATATTGTTTTTCTTACTGCTTTTTTTGTTGTTCCCTTCAGTAGAACATCCTTGCTAGTAAAGCTTTTCAATTCCTATGCCATAATGTGTTCTTAAATAGGAAGAAAAGTTTTCATGGTTATTGCTAAATGTACTAACTTTAAGAGATATAGAAAAGAGTACATTTCAGTTTTTTATTATCCTCCAAGAAGTTAAAGCCTTTCTTTACGTTAACTTATGTATGTACTGAAAGTGAAAAAAAGGCAAGATAGATTCTTTTAAGAACCCCATTGAATATTTCACCATTAAATGTGCACCTGGATTTTCTAACACTTAAATGGAAGTTACAAATATCCTTTAGTAAGAACAGTCTGGTTTGTCATAGTAACACAAGTCCAAAATTCTAGACGATTAAAGTCATAACAGTCTCTTTATCACTCATACTAAAAATTTGTTGTTAGAGTTTTAGAATCATACCCATCCTGGGACTTAGGTGTGGACTTTTTATTATCTGGCATCTTAACAGTAGAGACAGATGGAAAATGCAAAGGAGAGAAACGGCCACAGCTCCATATGTCTTGTAAATTAGCATTGAACTGAGCAAGTTAGAATTTCCACCGTGCCTATGGTAAAAACCACCAAGAGGTTACAAACATTTTAGATGTGGAGAATGGAAAGGGCATTGTTTTTACCTGTTACATCAAGCTGAGGACATCTCTCCTCGGCCCTTCATGGAATCTCACACTGACATCATGACTATGACTTAGAACTGAGTTTTCTCCTTTACAGATGCTTGCAAGTCATTCATTCAGCATTTCCATGTGCTCAGTTGGGGAGTTGTCCTTTTTACAAGCAACTTCTCATACCTCAATAATTATAATCACCATAATGATCACCTTCAACGTGCCAGGCTTAGCACTATATGATCAATAATAATTATCTTCCAATACACCTATAATAAAAGATTATTCTCTCAAGTTTTACAGGTAAAAATTTAAAATAGGGCAAGAAACTTGCCCAAAGACCCACATAAACTGGATCCCAAAATCCTTAACCTCTGTGTTATCTACAGTCTCATTGCTCAGTTGACTTGTCAAATGGAAGCTGCTTGGAATCTGTCAGTAACTTGGTGACTATAATTTTCTACTCTAAAAACAATGTGTATGAACTGCCAATAAAACTGCTTACTCTCTGTCACAGCCTCAACATGCCTTTTCATTTTATCTACATTAACTTTTTAAAAAATAATGTGTTTAGGTTTTTATTTTCTGTTTGTACATGTCTGCACTGCACGATGCCCATATCCCTTGTGTGGAAGAGACGGTATCTGTATATAACATATCCCTTATGTGGAGGAGACGGTTTCTGTATATAACATATCTTCATTGTTTAAAGCCCCTTTCCCTCCACTCCCTCCCACCTCCCTGCATCTGCTGGTCTCCTATCCATTTGACCAAAACCTATCTGTCTACTTCCTATTATTTATCCTTTATTTTGTTTTTTATTTTTATTTTGGATTTTCTGTATAAGAGAAACCATACAGTATTTAAGCTCATGAGCCTGATGTATTTCCTTTAATATTATTGTCTCAAGGTACATATGTTTTCCTACAAATGACTTAAGTTTATCCTTCTTTTTGCTGGGATAGTACTCTATTATATATAAATACCACATTTCCTTTATCCACGCATATGTTGTTGGACGTATAGGCTACTTCTCAGATTTATGAATTGTGCCCACTGAAAGGAAAGGCCCAGTCAAAACACAGGTAACCAAAATGAACAGATACATCTCAGAAGAGCAACACACAGCCAGAATATAAATAAAAATATTTATCATTGCTGGTCATCTAAGAGATGTAAATTAAAACAACCTTGAGATTTTACCTCACTTCCAAAACAGTATCATCATTAAATCAAATAAGAACATCAAGAAATCAAAAAATAACAAGTATTGGCCAAAACAGGAAAGAAATGAACCCTTCTGCACTTTCTCCATTGTGGAAATCAGTATGATGATTCCTCAAAAAACAAGCTAGCAGTTCCATTTGACCAAGCTATTCCTTTTCTAGGTATCTTCCAGAAAGTGTTAATAACATTGCATTATAGTGACACATGCATGCCCTCTTTCATAATCTGCCTAAATTTAATAGCACACATTCATATATCCTCTCTTGGAATCTTACTGCCCATGTAGATGGTAAGGAATCCTTTCAACATATTCAGTTCTAAGTTGGATTTCTGAAATCATCATATAGGCAGATCTTAGAAATTCACCTAACCTAAAACGTAATGTAGTCTATCTTTCACTTTTATTTTTTCATAGTTCTCTTCATCTGTGTCTCTCTATCTTTATTTTGCAAACTGAAAGTTTTAGATAACATCCATTAATGAAAATAATAATACTTACTAACAAGATTATAGCTGGTGATAATTGTAAGAAATCAATATTGAAATATCAGTGACACCAAGCCACATTTTATCTGAGCTAATCTT
Organism: Hydrochoerus hydrochaeris; assembly: GCA_004027455.1. Classification (NCBI taxonomy): domain Eukaryota; kingdom Metazoa; phylum Chordata; class Mammalia; order Rodentia; family Hydrochaeridae; genus Hydrochoerus; species Hydrochoerus hydrochaeris. The sequence goes on from PVLA01006798.1 coordinate 76,039, forward strand.
CACAGTCATGTATAAAGAACTTAGAGAACTATTGGCACGATTTTGGAGAAATTGAATTACAGAAAAATTTGGCAGTTACTTAATCATGATAAAATCAAATCTAGGAAAACTCAGTATTGAAGTCATTCTAAACAAATTTGTGTGTACTATCCTCCAGAAATTAGTTAATATCACATGCAACAGAAAAATATGAACTAAGAGAACTGGCTGATATTTTGATTTCAAGTAAGTTATTTTCGGTAACCCTCTAGAGGTAGGACTATTCAGTTCTGTATTAACCCTTAGAGATGACAATGATTTTTGTAGGACTTTGTGCGGTAATAGTAAAGTTAATGAATAACATTTTTTATTATTCTAATTGGTGATTGTAACTCCCTAAATTACAGGTGCAGAAAATTAAACAGAAATAATATTGAATTTGTGTCTATTATACTAAATGCATTTTCATATATATTTTGACATTAAGATTGTCATACTATCTAAAGGACACATCTGCAAAGTACATGCTATTATCTCTGCTTTTCTTAAGAAGGCACTGAAGTACAGAGAAAGAATTTTCTAGGTTAGACACTAATAAATATATTTAAATGTCACTTAACACAAAAGAGAGTCTTAACTCATTCAGACACAGCCCTTATTGTTCCATCTCAAAATACTTAACTCTAACTAAAACAATCTCATCAAACATTGACTATGCTCCCATGAAAAGTTAAGCACATTTATTAAACTCACATTCTTGTCTTTTCATTTACTTGTGATATTATTTTTTGAGTGCTATCTTCATTCATTTATGTTCCCTAAAATCCTGACTGATTATTGTCCCTTTAATTTTGAAACTGCTAATGATTCCTTAAACCAAAAATATAGATGTGGCAAAGATATCTACCATTTTAGGTCCTAACCGCTAAGTTTAAGGATCATTTCACACAATGTTTCTAGTTCAAGTGCTATGTAAATATTGATTGCCCTTTTTTTTAAATTTATGCAGAATTTCAAAACAAAATAATAGAAGGTTGACACTGATATTGTCTATTGTTATCTTCAAAGTAGTTATTCAGATTACAAGATATAGGCATGAAAAAATTATCAAACATTAGAACAGTGAAAGCACAAACTGTTCTTTTTGGTGAACTAAATGGGATTAGTAGTATAATTATCTATCATTTTTTTCTTTTTCCTTTCCCCTACTCCAGTTGTTCTTTCCTTTTGAGGATTTTCTTTCCCCTTCCCTTTCACAGTGTCTATTGTACATTTTAGATCTTATTTACACTTTCAGTTTTTTATGCTAGGGAGAGAATATAATATTTACACATCGAGCCTGATTTATTTCACTTATGAATATGGTCTCAAGTTGCATCCATTTACCTATAATTATGATATGCATACATTTTGATTTTTAAATTGCAAGATCATTTTTGTATTAATAAAAAAAATCTTTGGCCAATGGAATTAGAACATAATTATATACATAGTGGTAAAAAAGGGGAAATTAAAATTTCTTGTGACCTAAAAGGTTAGAAGATGTCAGTTATTATTTTTTTGAAGGACCACTTACTGGTAACTTTAGTATTCTTCAATCTTCTGTGTTTACCCTAAAGGATTTTTAACCTTTGGATAAAATTGGGAAAGAGTTCCATAATTCCTTTTTAATGAGTTGAAAGGAGCCAGCAGACTCATTAAAGGGAGTTTGTTTCTTATTCTTCAGATGATACAAATATTTCTTTGAATTATCTGATGACCAGAAAGCTTATCCTTTGAATCTTAAACTTGCCCTGCATGCAGAGCACAAACTCTTCAAACTGCATGAAGACTATTACATTTACTGATGTTTTCCTGACAAAATGTGTGCTTATCCTCTAAGTGCAGTAACAAATTAGCATAAACTTGATAGCATAAAATAGAGATTTATTCTCATAGAGTTCTGGAATCCAGGAGTCTAAAGTCAGTCTCACTGACCTAATATTAAGGAGTCAACAGTGCTGGTTCCCTAAGGGATTTCTAGGGGAAAGTATGTCCCCGTTTCTTCCGGCCATGTAAAGCGGTTGGTATCCCTTAGCTGTGGCTGTATTCACTCCAAACTTTGTTTTGATTGTCAGGTTTCTTTCCCCTTTCCATTCTACTGTTTTACTTTTATTGTTTAACATCAGATACACTCAAATAATTCACCATCTTTAAACTCATTTTTAAAGTCTCTTTTGCTATACCAGATAATATCTGCAGATTCCAGTGTTTGCAAGTGGGTATTTTGCTTGTGTGGATTGAATAGTATTCATCATCCTTTAGAGTATAGCAAATACTAAAAATATAGGAATTAATATAGAAGAAAAATACATGTAGTTATTGAGTGAAAACAATGTGGTGTGCATGACTGTTCAAAGCTTTCAGGGTCCCACCTGTCTGTTAAAGCCTGCTCCTTATGACCTTAATAATTTCCATGTTATTGTTGTTATCTTTTTCCTTTCTTCAAAAGATGGAGATTAAAAGAGCAAAAGCTTCTGGATGGGCATTATGTACTGAAAATAGGGAGACCAGTGGGGTTGGGAAGTGATAACATAGGAACGTGGTATTCCGAGGGAGTGAAAACATTTAAAAAGCAGCTCCTCTGTTTCTATTGTATTTTTTTCCTAGTTCTTTAAAGAACACTACTGGAGAACATTGTCAAGTGGAATTGCAATATATATGTAATTAATATGGGCAATATAATTATATATAGTAATATATGTAAGTAAAATTTCATATATATATATATATATGCATGTGTGTGTGTGTGTGTGTGTGTGTGTAAGTAATATTACCACTTTGACAACTTTGATTCTGCCTATCCAGGGACAAAAGATAGCTTTCCATTTTCTAGTATCCTCTTCAATATCTTTACAGAATACTGAAGTTTTCATTGTAGAAGTCTTTCAAAAATGATCAAAATATGTCATGATATAATACCAGGATGATTATATTTCTTATGTATCAGAAACATGAATTAAACAATAACAAAAAGCAAAAAACTTGGGAAAAATTTAATGAGCCATACATTTACAAATCTTGGTGCTTTACTGTTTAGAATGTTGCCATGTCAAATACATTATATTGTTAAGTCTGATGCTTTAACTATTATTTATGCACTTTTATGCTCTATTTTACTGGACTTAGAGTGTGTAAGTAATATTAACTTAAAATACCTTGTTACTACTCAGGTGGAAATAAAGTATGCTGTCTTTACAGCTGACTAACTTACACATTCTGTTGTTGTTTTCCTTGAACATTCTACAAAGAAACCTAAAATGTATAACTAGAAACAACAGATGTACAGTAGAGAAATATGTAGAAATAGAGTCTTTTTCAACATCTGGACTTTTGCATGCATCACTAGGACTCAAAAATTTACTGGAAAGTCGGTAATCAACTACCTCATGTATCTTGAATACTCCCAGACTGGAATTTTCTGCACAAACAACTTAATGAAAAATGGCTATCTAATCTTGAACCTTTTCACTTGAAATTTCAGAAGGTAACAAAATGACTTTAATTAACAGTTGTTTGTCCTGTCTTAAAAAAAAAATAGAAAAGCAGTGAGAAAACTCAGATAAAAAAATGTTTGAGGTAGACTTCTTGAAGATGGGAAGGTGATGTTGGTAAGGGGGAGAGAATAATACAGCAGAGAGCCAGATAAAAGGAAGTAAAAAGGATCAAGATGTGCTGAGCATGTGCACCAATTCCTACGGTGAATGCAGTTGTGATACCCCAACAGTAGCAAATGTTTGGAGAATATTCGTAAGGTCAGATTGGTTTGTATTGTTAAAGGAAACAAAGCATCAAAGGAAACTTAATTGTCTCCTAAGTGGACAATGTCTTTATGAAACTATCCCCATATCCAGCTGCAGCAGCGCGAGTAAACAGTGAGCACGCCCCGGAGAGAGTATGTCAGAGTCTCCGGAGTGCAACTTGGGGGCTGAGCAAGAAAGCAACACACCCTCCAACCTGGTAAGTGGTGGCGGCTCCAGTGCCAGGGAGAGAATAAGTCAGCTTCTCCTGTGAGCCTACCGGTGCGTTGTGCATGGGCTGAGACTCAAATGCCATCCACCACCACCATCACCCACCCCCCAAAAAAAACTGGATGGTTTTGAGGTCAACCAGAGTTGATAGAAACTAAGACACATAAAACAACTAAATGCTTATATTGTCGGGTGGATTACGCTGACCTGGGGCCAGAGGTCTGAGCATCTCTTGACAGGTTGACAGTATGCAATATAGCAAATACGGGGAATTTCCTTCTATCTTCTCTTTGAAGGCAAATATTGTTTTCACTGTTTTGCTTTGTTCTGATTAATTGTTTTGCTCTGTTCAATATTCTTTTTTGATTGGTTTTATAGTTTTCTGGTTTTGGTTGGATTTTGCTATACCTGATTGAATGGACAACTATTGTGAAGATAATGAGATATACAATGGTAGCTATTATTGTTACCCTGGTAACCTGCTGCGAAGTTCTGTACCAATTTCACTGTACTGTCTCAACTGGCTTTGTTCTGTCTTGTTTTGTTGTATTTACTACCTTCAAAAAAAAAAAAAAACTATCCCCACATCTTAGCAAACCTGAAGAAGTCGGTACTATCCTCTGTCTGAACTCATCACAGTTAATAAATGTGTTACTCTTTCCAATCAATGGAGACTGCAGGTATGAATCATAGTTTATAGTTTCGAGAAACAAATGTCAGTTTCTGAGTTTAATTTAAAAATCTTATTTTTTTTCCTTTAATCCTCACTCCAAGAAGTGGAAACTGCTATTTAATGTGTGCAGTAGCTATAAGAGCAGTAGCTATTTTTTATTCAAATTAAAAATGTTAAACATAGGTATTAGCTTTTGTTATACAAAGCAAAAATAACTTCAATGGAGGAATAAAGTGAAACCCATGTGAAAAAGAAATTAAATTAGGAATAAGCACAACTTATTTTGCGGGATATGTTATGCATCTGACTGAATTTGTGCTTTACGGCAGGGACAGCAGAGCACATGGCATATAATCTTAACCAAATAAGGAAATACAATATTGAAAACCTATATTTATTTGGTATTACATAGTATAGAAACTCTTTGAGAAGGAGATTGTGTAGAAGACTTGGTTGCTTAGCAACCAGGATCCACGGAGACAAGTTCGTCCTTAGCCTACTACAGGTCACCAAGTCTCACTGGTGTTGCTGTGAGTCATAGGTAGGCAATTCTCCAAACATAGCCGATGATAAGTTATCGTTGGTGTATGTCCTGGCACAGGTAAGAGACTAGCACATATTTAGAGAACCTGATTGTTTCTCTTACTACATCAGCGCCTTACCCTCTCCTTGGAGAAACAAAGTTGAGATGGTCAGACTACCCAACTGATTCCTGAATGTAGGGTCAAATCCCATGATGCTTTGCAGTAGTCAAAGACGTATAAAAAAGGCAGGTCACTAACTTTATGGAATCCTTATTAACATTTTAATAACCATGCTGCCGAAGCCCACGGATACAGGAACTCTGGTTAACTGCTGATTACATTAAAATCACTATTAACCAAAGCTGTGGTCTGCTGCTGATGAGTACTAGATGATGGTCACAGTAACAATTACAGATAGACACTTTGAAGAATCAAAATAAACTTATTTTTGTATGAGCATGAAGACATCATCAAAAGTGTCTAAACAAAGCACTAATGAGATGTTGTGTTTTGTCTCAGGCAGAGAGAAGGAAGAGAGTCTGGAGAGGCTCCACACAATCACCAGGGAAGATATAAAGAGTCCTCTGGCCTCAGCTCAGCATATCTGAGCATGCACTCAGGCTCCATGTCTCTTTTGACCTACCCCGAGCTATGCAGTGCTACATCCTACAGAACTCACTATTACATCCCAGTAACTCCTTCCAGTGTTTTTTGCTCCAATGATGTAAGCTCTACCATTGGATATTACTTACCCAGTAGCTACCAAGGAAATCTCTGGCTCCTGGACCCCTGTGGAGAAACCTACCGTGACGTGCCGAGCTGTACCTCTTCCAGCTGTGAGCACAAGACGTGTGCTACAAACTGTGATCCCCAGAACTCCTGTGTGTCCTCTGTCTCCCCTTCATCGAGACAAGCCGTCACTGCCTGCAAAACCACCAACGTCGGATCCAGCCCCAGCTGCACCTCTTTCACTCAGACCGAGGGGTACGTATCCGACTGCTGCGCCACAACTCTATGTGCATCTGAAGCCTGCCAGACCCTTCCTGATGGCTCCCACTACTTTGGGCAACTTAGCTACTTATCCAAGAGTCCCCGACCCCTAAGCTACCGCAGACTTGGTGGTCTGGCATACAGAAGCTCTCCAACTCTTGGCTTTATCAACAGTGGCTTTGCCCCATCACGTTACGCCCTCAGCAGATATCAGCCCCAAAATTACTTAACGAAACATCGCCGATGTCTGAATTATGGACCTATGAGCTACCGACCCCTGAGCTACGCATCTAGCAATTTCCGGCCCTTGAGCTGCCTGCCCAGTAGCTTTCCACCTCTGAGGTATTTGTGCAGTGGCTGCAGACCTCTGCATTGCTATGGATCAGCTCACAGTGTCTACAAAAGCTAGAAATTTTTCCATGGGGCCGATTTTACCAAGTCGCATCTCTAATATTCTGCTAAAGTGCCTTACGCATTTAAAAGGTTTTGTTACAATAATCTTAGGGCTTATTAACCACAGCTGTATATTACTTTCTAGATACTGGTTCTGCTGGTTTTTTTTTTTTTTTTGTATGTTAAGGCCTAATCCTGAAAGTGCTATTATTTTTAAGACTGATTATGATGGAGTCACAAGACACTTTCCACTCAATATAACCGTCACCAGCTATCTTATTTTGATTGTCATGTAACTTGCCTCGCAATAAGACTGTAAGCTGTCTTTCTTTGGTGAAATAGGGTTTGTTTGGATTGATGGCTGTTTCCAAAATGCAAATACTTTCAGATGGTTTTTATTTTTTTAATAGCTTTGTCAACTGTCTAACTAGCATCATCCTACTAGTAAACTGATAATATCACCTTAAATATATTGACTAGACTATTTCATCCTTTCTCAACTGATTTTAAAGGCAAGCAAATAACTATGACTGACTAAAGCTAAAAAAGCAGAAGACCTCAGAGATGAGGGATGGCACATGTCTGCAATCCCAGCATCCTGGGGGACTAAGGCAGAAGGACGGATCATAAGTTTGAGCCCAGCCTGTGAAAATGAGTAACTGTGCAAGACCCATTATCAAATGATAAATAAAAAGAGATATGGGCATAGCTCAGTGTGAATGCTCTGGGTTCAATCCTCAATACTGAAGAAAAAAGACTTCAGCAAATCCAACAGATCTTCTCTTCCAAAGAAACCATAATGGATAGGATTGAGTTTTGCTATTAAACCTAAGAGAAAGGCTCAAAAGTAATTGAAGGACAAAAACTACTTGTTCAAAGAATGACAAAATGCTATGTAGATGCTTGATGACTTTCATTGTATATTCAGAATTCTTCCCTGATGAATTATTGTGTCTGATTCTAGAAAATATCCTGATTCATGATTAGTAAACAAATTTTTATCTGGAAGAGATGGCTTTCCTTTTGCTTCACTTTACATTCTCTAAAGTTTTTACCTATATCTGGGAAATATGTGCATCATTGTCAAAATACTAGTTTCTTTCCATTTACTTTATAGTCTAAATTAAAAATAGGAAGAAGTACAATACAAAGTTTGGATTTCTTCATTTGTTTTATTGTTATTCTCTCTTTAACACATTAAATGTATTTGCATTAAAATATCTGCAATTGATTTGACATAAGGAAATTTGAGGAAAATGTTTATAAAATAAACCAATTTATTAAAAATGTACATAATAGTATGTGTTTTTCTTATGTTATATGTAAATTAATTATAGATAAAACTTGGAAAGTTGAGTAGATTTAATATTGAATTCTTGAGAAATGATTTATGTCTATAAATTACTCATCTAAAATGAAAAATTTATATATCTTGGTGGTAAATATAAAATGGGAGATATTCTAAGTATTTTGTAAGTACAAGTGAATCATGTTAATGTCAACTAAAATGTATTCTAGAGACTAATGTAACTTCAGACTAGCATATTAGGGGAAAATGAACAATATCAACAGTCAGTCTTGGGGCTGGGAGTGGCAGTTCAGTGGTAGAAAGTTTCTCTTGTATTTGAGAGTCCCCTAGTTTGATGCCCAGTACTACAACCAAAAATGAATAACACACAACAGTCAGTATATACAATTAAAACAGCAAAAAAGTGGAATTAGTATATGTAGGGACAATTAAATCCTTTTTTTGTGATTTTTTTCACTTGTCAGAGAACTCCATTTGCTGAAAAATTTATGTTTATGCTAAAAGAATTATAGTCACCTTTATAAACCATCCATTGACCATATAGGATTAGTTTAATTTTTTAACATAGGATAGATGCTTAAGTATTTGAAATGATCACTGTGTGTCTTAGTTGAGTAATAAGCATACAGTATTTCTCTTTACAAACTGATGGTAAGCTTATTTCTTCATACATTGAGTGGAAATCTTTGGAGATATCAAGATTTACAAGTACTGTTCTCAATAACAATTTAGAAAGTTGGTTTAATGAAACAGGCACAATGCTTTCTTAACCATTACGAACAATATAAAAATTTAAGAAGAAAGAAAGAGGTTAATCCTAACTAGAGGAAAAAGGAAGTGCCCAGTGGATGTTTATAGCTGCACAACCCTCAATAGTAAATCTTGGAAGAGGCAAAGAGGCCTGGAACAGATAAATGGATAAAGAAAATGTAGTATATGTATGCAATGGAGTACTATTCAACTAGATTAAAAAAAGATAAATTTGAGGCACCTATCATAGGAAAATGCAAGAACCTTCAGATCATAATGTTAAGAGAAGTGAGTCAGGAGCTTAAATATCACACCGTTTCTATTATATGAGAAATCCAAGATGTAAATAATTTAAGTAGTAAAATAAAAAAAATAGATGATAGGAAACAAAGAAGTAGACTTTGTGGAGATCCCAAGGAGACATTGGGGTGGGGGGCCAGGTTGTTAGAAGTAAAAAAGGGAAGTAAAACTGACAAAGATGCGATACATTTATGTACCCATTTTCAAAGATGAATGTAATTATTATGTGCCACAAACATGCTGATGAATAGAAACCGAAAGTGACACTAGCTCTTTGGTGGAAGACATCACTTTGAGGTGAATGGCGGCTCAGTGGCTCAGTGATGGAAAAGGCAGGTAGGGCGCCAGGTGGATTCCTGCGGAGGTGAGGTTAAGTTTGACTAGAAGACAGCAAATACAAAGTCACCACTGAGAAAATGCAGAACATTAAAGACCTCACATAAGAAATACTTTCTAAAATGAAACCAAATAAATAAGTTAAAAGATAAAATAGCTCTACATATTGTCATATGAAAATGAAAACTGCCTGGCAATGGAATACATCATGAAGACAAATTTTAAAAGTTTTGACTGTAGCATTTGAAAACTCTACTCTTACCACCCAGTTTTTCTATAAACCAACAGCAACAGCAACAGCAGCAACAAAAAAACTCTGGCAAAATATATGCTTAATAACTAAATCAAAGGTCCATAACTCTGGTGTAAAACCATTTGTGGAATTAATCTGAGGTCTTTTATAATTTGTACTTAAAATTGTACAAACAAGACATCTTCTCTTGAATTTCACTGCCCCAATAATACCTTTGGCCTTCTAAATAAAATGTCAATATGCATCTGTAATTTTGAGAGAAAAAAATCTTGTTTTAGATTTAAAATGTTATCTTCCACAGTTGTAAAAAGTTTACAAATCCAAATATACACGATAAAAATCCAAATCATTCTTATGTTTTTTTCCAGTCTCTTATTCAGAGCAAAGAAAGGAGTATGATAAAAGGCTTGTGTGTATAACTACTGTCCTATGTGCTATAAATCACACGGACTCTACCATAAGATTTATGTAATGCACAATATATTTACTATAAGATTAAAGTCTATCTTAATGTATAGGCTTGGCAGTTTGTGTTTAAATGACTAATGATGTGACAAAGTTCAGAGTTGATAATGATAAGACATTTGGCAAGCTATCAGAAGCCTTTATAAACTTGCCTACCTTCCCTATTTCTGCCCACCATCCTGAAAATGTGTCTTTGCCATTATCTTTTTGGAGTTTTTCATATACAATATTTTTAGATGAACATATGAAGTTTATGTAACTTTTAAAATCAGTGTAAACACTAATAGGCTTTTGAACATTTTTTTCTTGTACTGGTTTCTTAATGGTGTCTTTTACTTAGAGACCTTTACGAGATGCCTCTCAAATATCTCAACATACAGTGAGTGTGTGCCATGTGATCAGCTAATGGAAAACAGATGTCAGATAATAGGGACCTTTGACAAGCAGTGTTCTCAGCTGAACACTCAATTAACCAAATTGTCACTTTCAATATCACAAGGGAATATTCCATCATCATGGGATTCTGTGCTTATTCACAAATTTTTATTTATGCCAAACCCTGCTGAAATTATGGTTCCTAGATTATTTTAAAAGTGTATCAGAAGCCAAGTAAATCCAACCCTGGCTATTATTGTCTCATAGCTGATAAAATTATTTCACTTCTTTAACTACTCACTAGATTCATTATGCTTGTTTTTTAAAAATTTTATTTATTTGTTTGTTTGTTTATTCATTGTCTTTTAGTTTAGTCTGACTGGTAATTGGGAATCCACACATCATCAACTTATATTTCTGTAGCCAGGTCACTGACAGATGAGAAAAAAAGGAAATTTCAACTATCACTTGGTTTCTTACCCTTCAGAGTCCAGGTCATTGTGGACTTCTTGCATTTTAGGGTCTCACTTATCTAAAGAAAAATATCAATTTTCTCAGGTTTTTTTTTTGTACCAAGGATTGAACTCATGACCTCACATTTGCCAGGCAGAATATTCTCAGTTTTAGAAAATTTAAACATATTTGATTTCTTAATTTATCAACACACTAGATCTTTACAGAGGGAAAGTATGAGGATAGTGTTCAATAAATGGTAGTGATTTTGTGATGTTAAAAAATGAAGAGAACAAATATCAGATCCACAGACTAATTCTATAGATGATAAGATTGAAAGGTGAAATCCAAGGTAATAGATTTGGTTAGATGGAAAGCTAGAACCACAACCTAGATACCATTTGCTCTAGTACTGTAGACTAGCACTCACTAGGGCTCCTGTGAAAAAATGTTTTCCCTAAATACTCCCTGTATTCTCCTTAACTCTTTATTCACTCAGCCTCTAGAGAAGTAGCATAAATTTTATGATTGATAAATAGGGGAAGATTATCTGGATATATGCCTTCCACCCCCTGAGTTTCCCTCTTGGGAGCTCTGATTTCTTCATGTGCAAACTGTCCACAGAGAATGCATAGTATTCTCCATCCTGGGAAACTGCTCTTGGACCCACATATCCAAGCTATTGATAAATCTGTAATTCTGAATTTGTCATTAGTGAGGTCATTCATCTTAAAAGATCTAATTCTTCAATTTGACTTCTGTTAATAACAAATTATGTGTTCACTGCCTATGCTTCTTTCAATTTCAAAGTGCTCAGAATCCAGTCAATATTAGAGTGGTTCCTCAGATCCCCAGTAAAATGATCTTACAATAGGCAGCACCATTTATCAATGAAGGGAAGGCTGTCTGAGCTCTAATACTTATATAATTAATACACATGCTGTATGACACACAATAAGAATATTTGTATTATGAAACGTGTGTAAAGTAAATCAGATAAAGTTACCCCATTCTGTCTTATCTTTTCCTGTATTGGATACTACACTTAGAAAGTGAACTGAACTTGAAATTAGCAAATATTTATTTCATAGAGTACAGTCATGTCCCTTTATTCATTCTAATGTTATGGGGGGAAATAGGTGATACAGTGATAAGAGTATGAAAAGCTATTTTATGACAGATCTAACGCATTATTGTAACTCTCCCAACCTAGGTACTCCAAAATCAGATTGTGCCGTTTACAATTATTTTGTTCCCCAAAATGAAATGAAAAACATAGGGGAAAAGGCCACGAAGGGTGCGTCATCACTGTATGTAACATCTCATTTGAGAGGAGGACGTATTCTAAGTCACTGAATCATATGAATTTTCATTCTGCAATACAGAGGGCAAAAAAGTATATAAAAGTCAGATATGGGCTATATTTACAAAAGTAAAAATTTACAAATTGAATTCAAAATGAAAGTAAAATGTTTTGAGAAAAAAGAACTTGGTATTTCTACTTCTGGCCTTATATGCATTTAAGGGAAATAACCTAGGACATATGCAAAACAAATTTTCAAGAAAAAGGCCTACCTTGCATCAAAAGAGCTACTAACTTCTGACTTGGAGCACAAGGCTTGTTTCACACCACCAGCAAAAAGATTGAAGAGAGAGAGAGAGAGAGGAAGAAGTAATGGAGGAAGGGAGGGAAGATGGCGGGGAGAGGAACAGGAAAGGGAAAAGAACGGCGAAAGGAAGGAATAGGAGAAAAAACGTGAAGAGGGTGGTTTAAGCCTTTTCCACAAATGTTCCTTCTCACTTCAGTATGTGAAGAAAATGCAAAACTTGAGTATCCAATAATTTGTAGAGGCTTTTGAGTCAAAGACCAATAACTCCCATGCTACCCAGGCCTCCTCACCTTAGAGGGTCACACTGGACTTTTGGAATTCAACCTTCTACGAGCTTATCAATGTGGGCCATGAATACATTTGAATTCCCACTAAAACTACTGGATTCCTTGGAGATTAACTTGGAGGCAGATAGAAGCAATAGAGATGCCAAACATTATGATTACCTGTAACTACATATGTGAACATATAGATTTATGTTTATATGTGTGTGTATATGTATATATATATATATATATATATATATATATTCTTTTTCATCTTTTCATGGTGATTCTTAAACTTGAACATATAGCTATAAATGCTAGTTGTACTGTATAGGAAAAAATATTTAGTTCTGTTTTATAGAGCTGTTTACCACTTGTGTCATCTCTATGGCTAAGAAGATTATTGATAAAAATAGAGAATTGAGTCAAAATTTCTTTTTTCTTTATTTCTCCTCTCTCTGGAAATATATGTATTTTAAAAATAACAGTGTGATGTGGCCCGACGCATAGAACATCTTCATTTCTCTTTGCTTTTGGGTAAAATATAGTCATGTTATAAAATATTAATAGAAACATAATATGAAAGCTCATGTATTTTTGGTCAACTGGTATGAAAGCTCCATTTCACAGGAATTGTGCTATTTAAGGAGGCTATATCTGCTCATTCCAGTAAAAGTATGAACTCATCAGCATAATAAGCTCCTAACCAACCTAGATGGGGAGGCACAGAGAATTGGACTCAACTGCAGCTGTTCAAGTCTTAACTACACTTAAGCAATGGTAGAAAAGTCCACATATGCAGTTGCTGGTAGAAGTCACCCTACGTAACAGGCACAGAAATGATGATTCTATGCAGTGATGGTTACACAGGACACAAAATCAGTCCAAATCTTTCTAAAGTTAGGAACCAATTTTATTCTTATAATTTCAGGGTCAGTAAACATTCTATGTTAATCCAGAGCATAAGAAGATATCAACCTCAGTTCTAAAACTTGAGATTCTTGTCCTTTATATAGTGATTGTATAATTTTGCTGCATGCATTCAACATTTGTTTAATAATTTTATTCTTTACATGAAAATTTGTGCATATTTTCCACTATTTCTGCATAAGAAACTGTAGAAATGTCAATGAAATGTGTTCTAATATAAGCTGTTAAAATCATAGTATTCATAAAATAGGGTTTGGACATCACTGAACAAGGTCAATAGATATATCCTGGTCACTATATGAGTCTGGGTCTGATCTAGGAACAGCCTAGATATTTTGCTATCCTGGGAAAGAAAGTGGAATCAAAAAGAAATTTCAAGAGTGTATTTTATGTCTATTTCTTCAAAATACAAAATCATCTTTGTTATGGCCTATGCTTAAATGTTTCCTCAAAGCTTCATGAAGTCAGAGGTGGGGCTTTTTCAGAGGTGGCCAGATCTGGAGAATATGATTGATTCATGGTACAATGCTGGGATTAAGGATGTATGATCTGCTAATTGGTTTGGTCCTGCTAAATCCTGCTAGCTTAGAAAGAGCACAGAAGGGGCAGAAAGATGCTGGTAACCCTTGGATCATAAGACTAATTTTATTATCAAGGCACATAAACACGGGTCTATAAGATGTACATTTATTCTTTAGACTATTTCTATTAATGAATTATTAATTTTAATTTTGAATCTTTTTATATTAAACATGAGTACTTAACAGAAGAAATACACAAATAAAGTATTGAGTTTTTAATATTTACTGAGTTTATATAAAAAAGCATCAGACGTTTCAACATTGGTTGGTCTTTGGTGTACAAAGTCTTACAAAGAACATTAGAGATAAGTTTCCATATGAACTACACTAAAAATATCAATAGTACTCTTCAAAAAATATTTATTTCAGTTAGCACAGCAAAGGCAGTCTGTACACATGACAACACTCCATTCCGTACTCACAGATCACTTATACTGACAGCATATGAGTTTTGCTTTCCTGGCACACTTGAAATCTCAGTAATCTTGCTGTTTTGTCAGGAGATTCTTATTAACAGTCACATAAACTATTAATAAAATACATTATTAAATTTTTAGTATGTATTCTATGTTTAGATTAGACATCATTTTTATAACAGCTGTGTACTTGCCTATAGAACCTAAAAGATAACATTAGAAATAAATTCCTGTATGAACTACAATGAAAATATTAATAGAACTCTACCATGAAAATCAGCTTTGCTTCAACTGTCACATCCAAGGTAGTCTGCACACATGACTACTTCATCTTTCACACACATACTGTGCTCACACGGACAGCATATGTACTTAGCTTTTCCTTCCTCTGTGGGAATTTTATTATCTCTCTTCTCTTCCTGTTTTGTCATGAACTTCCTACTATATTATACAACAGGCACATACCAGGGAAATAAAATGTCAAAGAAATAAAATATCAAATATGTAATGAGTTTTTACAATAGACATCAACATTTTCATATCAGCCATTTAATTGTTTACAAAACCTAAAAGGTAACAAAAATAAAAAGCCACGTGAACTGCAGTGTAAACAAAAAATTCTACCACAAAAACAAGCCCTGCTTCAACTCTGACACCCAAAGCAGTCTTCACACGTGAAAACTTCATGTTCTATGCACAAATATCACTTACACTGACATCACATGTTTTGTTGCCCTGTACTTTCTTGTGAGGCACAGTTGAAATCTTTTTTATTTTCCTTTGTGATGCTGCACCTGTCTGTTCATCTGTCAGCTCACCAGTGTGTGTCACAATTTTTTGTGTAGTTCCCGGGGCAGAAATATTTTGGTTTTACTATGCTGTATATGATTTTTTAGAAGATTCAGTCCCAGTCCTCTAAGAAAATTTCTTCATGATATTTTTCACTTTTTATTTTCTTTGTAAACTGGTAAACTATTTATGTCACTCATATTTAGGATTGAACAAAATACAACTATTGGCCAATGCTCTGCATTTTAAGTGGCATAATAGTTACTACATAACTCATCAAAAACATCTACTCCACCTTTGTCTTTCTTGTTGAAAGTTTCCATCTTAGGCTCTGTTTAGTCAAGGTTCTTCTATAAATATTTCCATCATGCTGAAATGTTGACATCAGAAGTACCAGCTTGTTTTTCATTGCGTATACAAGGCCAATGTTATATCTCTCTGGAACCCAAAGATTGTATTGTACAATTCTCTGTTTTCTAATTGCAACATGTCATTTGGAATTTCTGCTTTGTTCCTTTATGTAGTTATTGAACTAGTCAACTTGTACTCTGTTAGAAAAAGTAACATCAATTGAAAACTGTTAAACCACCAATTGTTGAATGTCACATTGCAATTAGTTTGGAAGATAGAAACAAGTCTGTTCACAACATCATTCAGCTTATTACTCTATGAACCAGGACCTGATAACTGAGTTCCAGGGTAAACATCTAAACCAAAATCAATAAGTCTCTGCATCTACAAGGACATAAATTTTTATGCCATATTTTGACCTATCAGTTTTCCATAAGTCTTTTTCATTCCTGTGATATCCATAAGAAATCTGTGCTATAATAGATCTATGAATGCTTTCAGTTCAGTTAGTGAGGTGTCATAATAAGTACATTTTTTAATATGACTATTGGTGTATACAGAATGCTTTATTTGCATTTCAGTCTTTGTGAATTTCACATCATCTTGTAACATTTTGTCTGTTACAATTTCCAACACTGAATGGCAGTGGTGGCATTCTGTCCAACATGATTCATCCCTGCCAAGAGTTTTTCACTATATTTTAAACCTAGTTCTAACATTGGATTGTTTCATTTTGTTGTTTGGCCATTTTGCAACATTTCAACTAGTCAAATATGTACTCACATTACTCTTTTCTTTGTTATTTGAATCAAGAAAATCTGTATCTGTGTCTGTATCAGTTTGATTCTTGTTGTATTTTACTAACACAGAAACTTTGGCTGATGTGGCCAATGTCAAACTCATTATCATCATCATCATCATCATCCACCTGTCACACTCTTCTGTCATGAAAGCATGCATTGTGCCATAATGGATCATCTTCACCATCCATGCATGAGTAATCTGATGAATCCCTTTTGCTCTCCTCCAAAACTTGAAAATCTGATTTTTCATATATCATTGTACTTAACTGGGCTACTTGCACCAGGAAAATCAAAAGAAAACTTTTTTAAAGCAAATTCTGGAGTACTGTGGGTCTTTTGGACCCTGTATGATGCTCGAGTAAACACACAAAAACAAATGAGCTGCACTGTAAAGGTGAGTCCAAATCCTATTTTGCCACTTTTATACATGTTGACTCCCTGCTACTCATCATAACAAATTAATAAACACATAGATTGCTTCCTGTATTCCTCAGGGAAAGATACTGAGACACACATGGCTACTGTGATGCCAAAGTATAAATTTACAGTACAAAAGTAAGGATGGACCCTGCTCCCTTGTTGCTTTGCTACTTTCCGCCCACCATGAACTGTTTCTCATCTTCCATCCCTGTGTGTCATGCCGCTCTGCCTTAGAGCTAGCTGATTATCAACTGAAATCCATACAAACCATGAGCCAAATAAACCTTTCATCTTCTAACTTGTGGGTGTTAGGTATTTTATCTTAGTAACAATAAAATTAATACAAATTGTTTTAGATGATCAGTCCTCCCTTCTTTCTAGATAAATTTACATGTCTTCTTAGTGGCAAATGAGATAGATGCATGTTTGTATAAAGTGGAGATGTTGCATGGTCCTTCACTGTCCACAGAGTTGGACAGATGGCTGGGGAGAAGGAGGTAGCACTTGGTTATACAGGGGACTGGGCCTGAAGTAAGGAAACCATTCTCTAACTCTAGCTTTGTTACTAAATAATTATGCAATCAAACTAGAAACCAGCTTTGTCTCTAGAGCTCAGTTTATTATCAGTAAAACAAGCAGGTTGAATTTAATGAGCATTTACATTTCTAAAATATGATGATTCAATCATTAAAGATGCAGCTTGTGTTACAGTCTTTTACAGTGTTTGACTATGCCTTCTTTGTGTTCCTTCCTTTCCCCAAGTGCTTATCAGAATCCACCCAAGCCCAGCCAATGTCTTTTAATGAGGGACCCATGTTTTAATTACATGCTGCAAGTACACCATTAAACCTTGAGAAGTGCACTTAGCTCTGCTACATCTTAGTTATTAAATTGTCAGGTTACCAATGGCAGCCTTATACCTAACTTACAGATTTCCTTAAGTTACTGCATTTGGGTTAATGTTAATGTGCTGTTCAACGCAAACAAAAGAAGTACCTTAGGAAGGACTATGATTAGAATTTTGTCTTTGAGCTAATTTTCTAGAAGCTGCAGATTTAAGTCATTTCAACTCAGAAACTCCACCTTTCTTGTAAAGCACAAACACCTAAGTACACTAGTAAAACCAGTACATGAACCTTCAGGGCAGAATTTGAAATTTTCCCTCTATCTGGGAATCTGGCCTCCCAACTGAAAACACTGGGTGTCATAAAGAAGCAAGGAACTACACTCTAATATTGAACAATTAATCTCCACAACTTACTATCCTCTTAAAAGAGTGAAATAAAAATGCCTGACATCATTTTGTGAACAATATATTAACTCAAATTTGGTTGGGCTGGAATCTGGAATATTTTTAATAGTGGATGAGAAAACTCACCACCTTATAAATCCTTTCCTGAGGTAAGCTCGAAAGATAGTGTCTATTTATTTTTAAAGCCATAAAGTGGAAAGAAAAAGCAAACAAAGGAGGGGCAGATATGCTAATAGGTGCACTTATCATGCTTAATAAACTTCAGGAATGCTGCAGATCAGAAGTTGATAACCTGATCACAGGGGCAGACACAGGGAAGCAAGGACTCCATGCAGAGATTGCCTTTAAACACTGTAATCTGTTTCAACCTGAGAGGGAGTAATGTGGAGAATTTTACTTCCTTTCAAGGAATCATTATAAAGAGAAATACATTTGAGAAACAATTTTAAATACCATATGACTTCTTTAAGCTAATTATTCTGACCAGGTCACATGAGATTCCTACATTTGACTGGTGCTGTAACTGCAGAGACCCATATTGTGTAATAAGTATGCTTGCTAAGGATTGTCTTCTCTTTATTTTTAATGTTTTGCTTCTGAACACATTTTTGAGCACCAGTTTGCTCACCTGACTCTTAAACTGATGAAGTTCATCTAGAATTCACAGCCAGAGTCCTAGAGGAAAACAAGAAGACTCTGACAGAAGAGATGTGGCTTTCAGATCTTCAGTCAGAAACTCCAAAAGACCAGAGGCAGAGTAAAACTAAGAGGTGATGGTGTTATAGCTATCAGAGGTTGACTCTGTTCTTCTGAGCTAACTTCAAGAGTCAATGCTACTTACACATCATTTTGGACTTCATCCAAGGAATCCTGAGTGTATGAATATGTACATCTGGACAGAATTCTTTTTTTGTTTAAATAAAAAGCACTTTAAGCCTTTGCCATTTTTATGCCTCCATATTCATGATTTTGATCAATATTATGTAATTATATTAGCAAGAACCTAGGGGTGAGCTTCAAGATAAAAGTATATTATTCTGTCTTGAATCAATTATCATTTTAGTGTAAAAGAGACCTATTTCAAAAGCAAGAGTAGTCCATTATTTTAAAAAGCAAACAAATAAAAAGTAGGTAGAAAATCTGAACCTATTTCAAAAGCAAGAGTAGTCCATTATTTTTAAAAGCAAACAAATAAAAGCTTGGAAAATCCATGATGATTTTTGCAACATAGAACCTATGACCCAAACAAATACTCAAATGAATTTTTCACTGTATAGCCAAAAACACAGAGGTCAATTCTACATTTAGGATTGCTCTTTATTTTCTATTCTCTTCATATTTCACTCTTGGTAAGGATAGTACCAAAAGTTAGAAACCAGAGCTATTGTCCTAATTCCTGCCTTCGGGTTTATTCTGTGACCTATACTCTGAATGCTTGGAGCCAATGCAGTGTCATGGAAAGGCCATCTGGTAATCAGCCTGGAATCCTATCAGTGAGTGTGATTGCAAAAGGAAGTTGTTAGAGGAGGAACTGCAGACTAACAGGAAAACCATTAGAGAAAGAGAAGGAGAGAGAGAGAGAGAGAGAGAGAGAGAGAGAGAGAGAGAGAGAGAGAGAGAATACCTAATTTATATAAAGTTTGAGATGCCTAGATTTCTCCAAAATAAAAGACTAAAGCACTTTCCTATATTTGTTTTCACCTCTATCAGCAAATAATTCAGGGTAATGGACTGAAGAAATCAATGTATTTGTGTGGGTAAAGATAGGCCAGGAGAAACACAATTTTAAAAACTGAGATTCTTGTTTGTTCTACAGATAAACAAAAATAAAACATTGAAAGTACTAATGCTGTTAGAAATGGATAGTGCTTAACACTGCAGACAGCCATTTGGGCTCGGTGGTACACACCTGAAATAACAACACTCTGGGAAACGAATGCAGCAAGATCATTAGTTTAAGATTGGGCATTTTAACCCAACCTGAGCAATTTAATGACTTAGTGAGACTCTATTTCAAGATTAAAAATTTAAAAAAAATATGCTGGGTATATAACTCAGAACAACCTGGATTCAGTTGCTCATAACAGAGGGGAAAAGGCCAGCCATTAATTTAGCAATTTCATATCAACTGTTTAAATTAAACCTGTATAGATCCTTGAAATCAACTTGTCCATATCTAGTATCAGGGTTATACAGTGATGAAAACACCATGTCTGGAGCTATAGTACCTGAGTTTTCACTGTAGATCCACAGTGAGATAAAGGTGAGTTAGTTTTTCTGTGGTTATGTTTATTGTGTATAAAAGTATGAATGGCAAAAATACTTCATCAAGTTAGCCCAAGGGATAAATGAGTCCATACAAATGCTTCAAAGAGCGTGGAAATGGGCCAGGCATCTGAGTGAAGAGACAACCTACAGAACGGGGAAAAATTTTTACCAACTATTCCACCAACACAGAATTCATATCTACAATGTAGAAAGATCTCAAAAAGAATAAACCCCCCAAATGCATGAAAATGGACAAATTAAATGGATAGAAAATTTTCAGAAGAAGCTCAAATGAACAATAAATGAAATATGAAAATACATATTGCTATGAAAAGTTATGAAAATATTGTGTAGTATGAAATATGAAAATATGTAATGTGGAAAAAAATGCTCCACATGTCTCACCACTAAAGAAATATAAATGGAAGTAGCCCTGAGATCCCATGTCACTCCCAAAAGAATGGCTATTATCAAGAGATCAAATAATGAATGCTGGGGATGCTGCAGAAGAAAAAGAAAGCTTAGACATCATTGGTAAGAATGTACACTAGTACAACTGTGATGGAAATCAGTATGGAGATCCCTCAAAAAATTAAAAATAAAATTTTGTTGAACCCATGTATTGCCCTTCTAGGTGTTGTCCCAAAATAACCAAAGACATCACTTACAGAGATGAAAGCCTATGCATGTTTATGGTAGCACAATTCACAAGAGTTCAATCTTGGAAGCAGCCTGTATGTCCATCAACAGGTGAATGGAGAAAGGAAACATGGCATTTATACATGATGGAGTACAATTCTGCCACAAGGTATAGATTTGAGTCATTTGTGAGAAAATGAATGCACTTGGAGACCATAGTGTTAAGTGAAATAAGTCATATCTACAATCTTAAATATCTCATGCTTTGTCTTATGTGTGAAATTGAAGGTATAAATAAAAAAGAGCAAAAATAAAAAAATATGTAATAGGAAACAGGCAAATCTTCACCATGTGTGATGAATGCTGAGTGAGAGGCAGGTTGGAGCGAAAGGAAAGATGTGCTGTGTACATATACCTACTCCTCGTGAAGAAAGCAATTATGCCCTAAAAACATAAAAATTAAAATTAAAACAAGGAAATGAATCATCTAGTATAATTACTTATTAAATGTTAGTTAATATTAATAATATTTCTACTATCAATATTATGAATATGTGAACATAGTCACAGGCTATTCTTTTAAAGACTGTTATCAACAGGGCATTAAGGCAAATTGCTTGTCTGTTTGTTTGTTTGTTTGAGGTAGGGTCTTGCTATGTAGTTCAGGCTGGTCTTGAACTCATGATGTAGCCCAGGCTGGTCTCAAACTCACAGCAGTCCTCCTGCCTCAGTTTCCCTTGAGAGCTAGGATTACAGGTATGTGCCACTATGTTCATCCATTATGGCAAACAGCAAGCAATCAGATAAATAGGAATAAATAGTAGAATGGAAGATAGGAAGATCAGTGAGAGGGCATAATTAGTGTGTAATGATAATTCTCTCAAAGTTGGTCCAGTCACGGGGCCATAATTAGCCTAAGGAATGGATATGGAGGCCGCTGAGAGAACTGTGTGGCAAATCTGAGAAAGAGCTCAGAAAAATGACAATTTAGAACTGAAGATTTGGTGCTGGAAACAGGGAGAGAGAAAGGTCAGGAACACTGATTTATTTTTGCACTGTTATTATTTCTAAATGTCCTAGAATGAGCATGACCTGCCCCATGATAAAATCATTTAGCTACACTTGCCCCAGTCCTTCAGAGAAATCCAAATGGGAGAGAAAGGAATCAAATGTCACAGGGAAGTCCTCATCACCACAAGTCTCAGCTGATTTGGAGGACAGGTCACACTTTGTGGAAGGTTGTAAGGGCATGGTCTCTAAAACATTTTCTAGTTAAATTCTTAGATAATAAATAGACACACTGCTTCAGTACTAAAAATTTTTAAAACCTGAAAGAAGCTCTGCTCCTATTAACCAGGGCTTCATCTATACAGAACTGTCACTATTTTAATTTGTTTTATTCCTGAGGAAAATCCTGTCGCCCAAAATTTAATACAGGTATATGTTTAAATTCAATTTGCATCCCTCCATCTTCACAAAGTACTTCCAGTAGGCAGAGCACACAGAACATTATACACCCCGTGACAGAAGGATAATGCCTACATTAACACATCTCCTTCAGTTTTGACACCTCAATGTTCTATGTCCTGACTTGCCTACATTTTTATTGTGGTTATTGAGTCATAATCCTGGGAACATTTAAATTCTAACAATGCTTTTGTTCCTCTGTTAATGTTCATAATTGAAGAGAGTATGTCTAAATCACAGTAAATAGACAGCTGATTTTATTTCAGAAGTTAAGCTAAATGTTGGAAAATCACTGATCATTAAGCTTGAATGTCCTTAGTTGATTGTTTTTAATGAAAGGGTAACGTCAACTGCAGGAAACTTTTCATGTGTGTTGATTTCCTGATAGGAAACTTTGGCAATAAATTATTCAAAACTTTTTCTGGTGAGTCTTTTCCTTGTTAATTTATTTACTTTTGAAAGAAAAAAAAAAGACTAGCTTTTTCACTGCAGAATACAGCAGTTAACAGGATAAAATCATCTTCTAACAACTAGATAAATACTTCTGTGGAATAACTACACATTATTCAAGAATGTGCTTTATCCTGATTGAAAATGAATAATTAGAAAAGGAAGAAGGGATGAGCATTCCAGGCAGGGAAGAGAAATTGAGCCAACTTGCTCTATGTGACACATGCTGCTGAGATTGGGCCTAAGACTGCAAGATTTCAGAAATGATTCATTGTGTGCTCATTCGTATGTATATTTTCTTCAGTATTTCTAGAACTTGGCAAAAATATTTCCTTTAGACAGCTTTGCCTTGGTGCTCAAAGCCATTCTTTCATCTCTTGCTGGTTTTTTGCTTTTTCCGACTTTCTCAGTGAACAAACGTGTATTGTGTACACATATTCGGCACAGTCATAAAAGAGGAAAACAAGACGAGGGCAAATACTGACAGTCTGTGTATCCTCTTTCTCAGGGTTTAAGTCCGGTGAAAGTGAATAATGAGAAAACAGTCTTATAGTGTTTATATTGGCTCAAGGTTATAGACATAAAAATGATATGAACAGGTGTTGATATTCTGTAATATGAAACCTCTAAGTGTTTTAAGCTTCACTCAAATATAAGACAGAACAAGGCACACACACATGCACACACATAACTATTCAGTTTAATTCATTATCATATATTTGTTGAAGATCTACTTTATATATGATTCTTTGATTTTTGCTCTTGAAAAACACTTGGAGCTAAATGATAAGCAATTGTTTTTTTCTTCTGTACAAGGCATACTGTACGATTTATTTTGAAGTATGAACCTTTGAAGAATGTATTTCTTGTTTCATGTCCCTTTCTAAATATCCTATAAAGGATTTCTCCTAAGTTGCTCTCCTGGAGTTCTTGAGAGTTCTCATGGCTACCTTGACTTTGGAGTCAAAGTGGATACAAGTCAGACCATCACTACATTAGTTTCACTGTACCTCTCTCTCTGTCTCTTTGACCTTCAGCTTTTTCTGAATTCTTTTCTTTTTTCACTTATTCTTTTTTTTTTTTTTTTTTGCTGTGTAGTCTCTCTGTCTTCTAAATGCCATGCTTTACCCAAAAAACAGAATAATAAATTCTGAATAAATTATTTCTTCCTACATGTTCCTCTATCAAAATGTTAAGAATGTTAGTAGAGGCACAATGTAGGAATTAATATATACAACATTTAGGTTAGGGGCTGGGGATTTAGCTCAGTGGTATAAGCACCTGCTTGGCAATTGTGAGGTCATGAGTTCAATCCCCAGTATAAAAAAAAAAAAAAAATCTAGATTAAAGTGCTGATCTTCTTAACGCTCATATGAGAGTTCACATTTCTTATAATTTTCTTAACTTCATTAACTTTTCTTTTTTTAATTTTATTTAAAGAGAGGGGAAAAATAAAGCAAAACAGAAAAAAAAAGGGTAGAAGCAATACAGAATTAAAAAAAGTGAACAGTAAGAAATCACTAGTTGATACATTACATATTGTCTTCCTGGATGTAGTTGTTCAAGTTACAAAATCAAAGCATACAAAGTGGACATTCAAACAGTGAGGCTGCAAACAGCTCTCTTCTCTGATCCAACAAAAACTTAGCAATATAATCATCATTCCTACACTCTTAAATATACATGCAGTTATATACTTTAGAATACCTGTTTTTCCTCCTTTTGCTTTTTAAGTCCATTATCTGTTTAGTTATATCATGTTTCAGGTTGCTCAGTACCTTGCTGATCTGTTTTGCTGTTGTTATTTACTTTTTAAAATTTTTTTCTTATTTATTATTATTTTTTATTTAATTTATTTAATTAATTTTGAAGGTAGTAAAATACATCAGAACAAGACAGGACACCGCCATCTGAGGCAGGGCAGTGAAACTGGCACAGAACCTCACAGCAGGCCACTGGGACAACAGCAATAGGTACAACAGTATATCTGGTTTTCTTCACAATAGTTGTTCCTTCAATCAGGCAGAGCAATGTCTAAGGAAACACAGAAGTTACAAGAACAGAATATTGAATAGAGCAATACCATTGATGAAAACAGAACAAAACAGAGGTAAAAATATTTTCCCTCCAAGAGATGGCAGAAGAAAATCCCCCTTATTTGCTATATCGCATATAGTCAAACTCTAAGACATGCTCAGATCTCCGGCTCTCACTTGCTAGCAGGGGGTGAGGTAGGGGGTGGTGGTGGATGTTTGATTCTTAGCCTGTGCCCCAGTAGGCTCACAGCCACCCACCAGAGGGGTGAACTGGCTGCCTGTCTTCCCAGCGCCCCAAGTTCCAAAACGGCGCCACGGATCTCAGGAAAGGCTGATATGGTTCTCGCCTTGGGCAGCCGCGGCTTGCCAGGCCACAGCCACTTACCAGAGCAGCATGCTGGCGGCTGCCTGTTTTCCCAACGCCCCAAGGTCCAACATGACCTCTTAATTTCCTTAGCTTTTCCAAGTTTTTGTCTATTTTTATGTGAAACATGGTTAGTAATGCCTTCTTGGAGAATTCCTGTTGGGAGTAAAAATAAAATGCACAAAGCAAACTAAGCATCTCAGAATTAATAGTTGCTTTTACCTTAATTTTTATTTGGATCTTATATCTTTTCACCTTGATTTCTAGCTCACTCCTGACCTCATGCCCCATAATTATTGAAACATTCTTAGAATTAAAGATTGTCTTTATTTTTCTCATTCCTCCTAGTAGTTAAAATCTGTATTTTGTAATTTTAAAAATACCTGTTCAAGCATCTTGATAGGTATCATAAAATTTTATCTTTATTTAGAACATAAAGTAACAAACATAAACACATAAAACTTTTATTAGAGATGGAATTTTTAAAATATTTATTGGATATCTGCTGTCTCCAATGCACATCTAAAATCTCACCTGGATATATAATGAAATTTGGCATATATTACACATATATTACATATATTATAATATACATATACATACATAATGCACATATACATACATATATACATATAATACATATATTAGAAATATATATTACACATTATGTAATATATACAATTAGCAGCATAATTTAAAAGAAGTAAACTACAGCAAAAAGCTACTTATATGAAATGGAAAAAAAATGGTGGAACAGAATATAATGAGGGGAAAAAATTCAAATTGGGAAATGTCAATTAAAGGCATGTGAGGAAACACCCAGAGACTGAGACTGTGGGAAAGACTAGATTTAATTTCACCTATGCACAGGCTAGCTGAAACCAGAGTGGTATCGGTATTTGGAGGTAGCTAAGTATATACAGGATTTGGGGTTGGAAGTCATAGTTCGGAGGCATCTGGGTGGAATAGCTGAAGTCAAGGACACTCAGCACAGATGTGCACATAAAGCTGGCTCTCCCAGCATCAGTGAGACTGCAGGTCCAATCCTCAATTTCTTTATAGCCATTAATTCTAAATGCGAAATACAGTACAAATTCCTATTGTTTGTAGAGAGCTGCGTGCTTATTGGGAAGGTCTCTCTCAGGTCAGGTCTGACAGGAAACCGGTGATTGTTTTAAAGCAAAGACAAATATGTACTACGTACTTTTGCCAATTATGAAAAACACCATACATTGAGCATATACTATATTCCACCACATTTTTATTTACTATTTTATTCCACAAACAACGTTGGCTTCATGGTGATATCTCACACATAAAAAATAGAGTCAGGGAAACAGAGCTTAAGTAGTGGCTCTGTGTGGATTTTATTGTGAGTCATTTCAGGGAGTCCCATGAAATTTAGATGAGCTCTCACAGGAACATGTGTTCCATCCAGCTCCTTTGTATATAAGGATTATAAATTTGGATAAGAATATTACCCATGATCTATTGTGAACTTAATCCTAATATGGCAACTTTATTGCTTTAAGATTAATAGAGTACTGTCCTGGGAGTGTCTAGGTGAGTCACAGCACCATTAAAAAGAAAGGCAAATATTTTGTACAGGGACAGAAAGAAAGATGTCCTTAGGGCATCTCAGAAATTAGCATGACCACACTTGTAACAGGCCCAAAAGTGCCAACGGGTCAATGTTTCTTTGAAAAGAAAGGCCCAAGACCCCTTTTCAAAAAGGATCTCCTAGGAAATTGATTCTTTGGGATTCATTTCACTTCAGTCAGCTCTTCAGCTATTTGGAGGCAACTGTCGGGCTACCACTGCACTGATCATGTAATTCCTAGTTTTCCTGGCATGCATAATGGGAAAATTGTGAGGTCAAGAACGCTTCTACCCAGATTGCAAAGGAAGGCCTTGGAGGGCAGGTAGGAAGACTCTGAAAAGATAATACATGGAGCAATAGGAATGAAGCCAAAGGATCAGTGGAGGCCCCTGGAAGTTGAAGATGCCAGGGTTGTGGAATGTCACAGAAGAGAGGCTGTAGGCCTTGAGTGCAATCAACCTTGTAGGTTATAACTAGCAGGCCCCAGGACACATTTTTGGAAATCACATTTTACCACTGTGATCCCCAGGATTTAATGTTTTTCCTGATGGGTTTTGGTCTTTCTTTACTCTGTTCTTTTCTATCCCTCTATTCCTCCGTTTGGAATGGCAATATTTACCTCTTGCTATTATACCTTGAGCTTTGATAATTTGTCTTTGTACAAAGGTTTCACAGCTACAAGTTTGTCTTGATTCTCAGAAAAGTCTTGAACTTTTCAAAAGGAAACTTTTGAGATTTGGGGAAGCAATTACTTCCGTTTTTGCTTCAACAGTGGTTAGGTGCATTATGTTAGGCAGAATTATGAAATTACTGTTGTCTTTACTTGGAGATTAAATATGGTTGTAAAGTTCATAAATTGACAATCCAAAGATGGATTGTGCTCTTTGATCCTGATATGCCAACTTCATTGCATTTAGAAATGCCTGAAGGATTAATAGAGCCTGGTCCTGAGTGTGTCTGGGTGACTGATGGAAGCGTGTTGTCAGGTACTATCTGTGGTCTCTCTCACATTTCTTTCTGACACTGCTCCCCTACTTTGGTGCCAGCTGATTTGGGGCTAAATTCTCCCCAAACTGTAAGCTAAATTAAACTTCCTTCCTTTAAACTGTTAGTTCTGAGCACTGTGTCTGCAAATGGAAGGCTGCTCAACAGAATGAGCTTTCAGGCTAACAATATTGTTAATATTATTCCCTTGTGCTGCCTTCATAAAAATAATAAATATTCCAAACTAAATGATAGAAGACAGAATTTTCCTCCATTGGCTTCCATTAGAGATAATACAAATGAGTGGAGATGTGGCCAGAGAAAAACACCAGCTGAATTAGTTGTCAGCATTAAGAGTATTTAAAGATGGAAAAAGTCTCAGTTACTTCTAAAAACTAATACCTTATCCAATTTCACACTGAGATCAAGAATATCAGTGTTTTTACCACTTCTATTTAGCTTCTGTATGTTTGCTCTGCGGCAGTATATACAAATAACATAAATTAGTCACATACCTCTAATATATCTTTTCAAAAATGTACATCTACAGAAGGTTAAAAGTCTATAAGTAATGCCACATTTGATTTTTTACCACAAGGTAAATGCTTCGTACTTCCAAAAATATTATTCAAAATTACATTTGGTGAGATTTCTAAACAACTTGTTTGGCATTATATGTCAAAAATCCACTTTACTCAGATGATATGAAAATAGACGTTTTCTTTCAGACAAGCAAATGCTATTCTTGATCTTTAAACCATGACATCAGATCACTCAGATTATCATTTGTTTTCAATCGTACAAATATTCAGGAATCAAAAGCTATTCCCTGTGTTTGTCTCTCACCAAGTAAAATGTTAATCAAGTAATTCCTTATTCTCACAGCCCATCTCTGAATCCTAAATTCAAGACAGATGTTATGGTGTTCAGTATGATGTATACAAACCAAGTACCTGACTGGAGACAGGCCCCTCCCGCTTCACAGATGACTTACACTTAGGTGCTGCTGTGTAGAGCTGGATCGCATAACCACCAATGGCAGGGGAACTGATGGAAGAGAAATAATTTAGAAACCATAATTTTGCCCCCAGACACAGGGTAGGAAATGAGTGAGTTTTGAGTATCTATCTAATTGTCTCTTTTCAGAGAGTGATTTGAAAAATTGGATTAATAGTCCCTCTTAATGAAGTAGATTAATAGTCCCTCTTAATCCTGTCTAATCATGGAATGACCAAGGGCAGATGACAACTTTGTAGACCCTTTTCCAACTTAAATTTTTATGTCTAAGAGATGTCACAAAATTTAACATTAAAATACTGGAAACAGTGTCTTGTAAGAACTTAGAGAAGTATCCTGGTGATACGTGTATATGATGCAGTCTGGAAAAATCACATTGAGGGCCTGCATTCTTTTTTTTTAGGCTAAGAGCTATTTCAGCAAGTAATCAGAACACGTGAATCAGAATGAAGTTGAAATGTAGAACAGAGGGAGGAACTAAGAGGTTAAATATGAGAATAGATTACTGAGAAATTATACCTTGGTTATTTTGTGTCCTGTTAGCTTTCAGAAGGACAGATATTCTTTCATTTCACCTAGAAGTTAGCTGGGCTTTTGCTTTGCTAAAACTGTATACCTTAGCCTCTGGGCCACAGTTATTAGCCTTCAAAATAACTCAAAAAACATGCATATCCATTTCCAGGTGTCAGGCCCAGAATGTGAGTGGATAATATATTGTTTGATAAAGGATTGCATGAAAATTTGTATTTGAATGGTGGGGTAATAAACAGTGAAAGAGAAAGTGCTTTCTACACTGTTCTGAATCCCTGGAGCAGTGACAGCAAACCTTTCAGAGACTGAGCACCCAAACTGCAGCCTAAAACCCACTTATTCATCACAAAGTGATAACACTGCAGCTAAATCTGAATACTGAGATTTTAGATTCGGAAAAGCGACTTGTACATTAGCATCACTTGTTTTTAAAACACAGTAACAAAGCCTTCAATCATACGAATAGTTTTTTCTTGAAAAGTAAAAATTTGTATTTGGCATGCAGTTACCTTCCAGGGCTCCATGGCTGGGTGATGCTCAGGCAACTGGGCTGCTGTGCAGAGAGAACCATGGGACTCCACCGTAGTTTGCCACTATTAACCTAGAGAGTAGAAGATAGAGTGTTTTCAGATATTCCAAATATGATCTAGGCTTGGCTTTTACTTGGAGGACACAGAAGCCTGGTAGAGAAAACTGATGAGGCATGAACAAGCTTTTTTAGATGCAGCCCAGATTGCATGCACTAAACCCACTTTTGGAAGATTAAAAAACTACTTTTTAATTAAATTTAGAGCAATAAAAAAAACAGGATATAATTGGGTCAAATGGTTAGTTAGATGGAAGTGTGATATATTTTATATTTCCTGCCTGTTGATTATATTGAATCATGCCCTGTAATTGACGTATGATTTCTAGGCTTCTGTAAGAGCACTCCGTAGCACCCAGTGGCAAAATTCCCCAACAACATGGTTTTCAGGACAAAGTCTGATCATTAAATGGTACATGCCTATTCCTTCAGTTATTTTTCTCTGGAGACCCTTCACTAATACAGGTTAATAAACAAGGTGTTATTCGATAATGGAATATTATTGTTAGATAATGGAAAACAAAGGATTTTGAAGTACCACATGCTGTATTCAAACAACTTTTAGAAATATGACTTTGGCAACAGGTATAAAAATTAAAAAGGAGAACAGAAAGGCTACTGACAGAGAATGGGTTGATATAATGCTGAATATAAGCATTAGTATATATGGTAACAGATATGTGTTCTCCTTTCTAGAAAACAGGGTAAATTGTCAGGAGACAATTCTAATGAATGAAGCTTTATTTATTATTTTAGAAACCAGCATGAGTCCCATAACCTGAAGATTAAAATTAGTGAAATTTGGTTTTAAATCCCTGTAATGTTATGTGCTTTGTGTGCTTCAGAAAGCAAGTATCATTTTCCCACTGCATCTTTTTAGTGGCTTGGGGCTTACTGGTGTAAATAGTAAGCCCTACTGGCATAAACAGTGAGCCCCATACTATCTTCATGTATTTGTTGGGCTACCAATGCCTAAAGTTTAAATGGGTCCTGTGTCCCTTAACACCCTCTCTACATTAAACTTTTAATGTTTCAGTGAAGTGTGTAAGAGGTTAGGTCAGATGGGACCCTATTAAACAGCACATTGGAGTCCAATTCTCATCTCTTCAGAGTCACATTAAACCAAGAGTCACATTAACCAAAACCAAGAGTCTCATTAAAGCTAACGGACTTTTTTAGCTATTAGTTCCAAACAACTTTCTCTATCAAACTTTTGTCCAGAGCTGCTTAATTAATTAATTTGACTCTCTCCCCTTTCCCTTCCTCAGCACCCTATCTGGGAATAATGAATAGCCATATGTCTAATAGATGGGCTGCAGGAGGGCAGCAATAATCAGTCTCTTGAAAAGCAGATTATCTCGCAGTGCATTTATGTTCTGTAGATTGATAGAATGGAGCAAAGATTTCAAGTGGCAGAGTGTTAGCAATTAGTTTGGAGGTTGCAAGGCACTATACTACATCACCAGAATTTTTAATCTTGGAACATCTCTCAATTCACACTGTCCCTTTACAAATGCCTCTCTTTGTGCCCAGAAAATAGGTATTTACCTTTACAATCGTATCTAAGGGAGGCTCTGAATGTCCTCCATACACTGTAGAAGATCATATGCATAGCTCTGATTGAATACAGAACAATTACTTCCACTTCAGCTAAACCTGGCCCTATCTCATTGTCTTGATATGTACAGAGCAGACTGAGCTATTTCCTTTTCCCTTCAACTGGCTGTAAGCAATGTAAATCCGGGTGGCTGAGGTACTGATGTGTAATCTTTCAAGCCAAGGGACAGTCTTATTTCCTTGCCTGTATCTCCCTTTAACTGGTTGAGCCCAGCGGGATGGCAGAGCCAACAACTCCAATTGGATTAGAGCCTCAAGATAAGAGGCCATGACTTCCCCTGGCAGAAAACGTTTGCATGTCAGCACTGAAGCACCAAACGCCTAAAGGTTAAATGCTGTCTGGGCTGTGCTGTGCAGATTGGTCTTTCGCATACCCTTCTGGCTGCACCCTGCAGAGGTGCTTCCTGGCCTCCCAGCCAGCCCAGCACACAGCACTCACGTAGTTCTTGCCATTCCCGCAGTCACTCGTCCCCAGGCCACACCCTTCTTCATGAATTAATGAATTCTGGGTTAGGCCCTGGGTTGAGACCTTTGTTTCGGGAACCATCATCTGGACCTAACTCAGGACTGTTTGGCTGCCCATAACTGTATATATGTCTTAGTATCTTTACTCTTGCTGTGGGTTGCACTGGAGTTGACAGATTGAAATTAATTTGCCAGAATTCCAGTGTTTCAAGGGGATTCCTGGACTGCAACAAGCATGGAAAAGTACATAAACAAGGGCACTGATTTTGTACTCATTATGTTTGGCAACTTTGCCAAATTCAGTCATTAATTCCAATTGTTTATCTGTATGATCTTTTGTGGTCTCTACATAAGTAGTTATATTTGTTTGAAAAATGACTGTTATTTATTATCTTTCCTTATTCTATTTTTCTCTTTGAATTATTACACTGGAGACACTTTGCAGAGGAATATTCAATTCTGTTCTGCCTATAATTTCTTTGGTCCATCCTTAGAGTTGAGTGGGGAGGATTTCTATGCAATATCATTGAACAACTTGTTTGCTTAAAGTGCATTGTAGATAACCTCTTGCTACCAAACATGGTATTTTGCTTGCTTTACTCCTTAAATGAGGACTCAGTTTTGTGTAATGCTCATATTGGATCTACTGAGAATGAGGCAAGAGACTCAAGCAAAGTAGCTAGACCACTAAGTATGGACCTGTCAATCATGGAGACCTGTCAATCACAGAGATCCAAAACATAGGTGCAGATCAGTTTCCAAGCCCTGCACCTTCCACCAATCAGAGTGCGCTGTCTTTAATTCTACCTCTATGAGACCAACTGGCATTTTAATGGGACAGCCTGAATCTGAAGTCATAAGGAAAATATAAAGGATGGTGTCCATTGACTTCACCACCACTGCCCTCTAGCTCATCCTGTGGCCCTCTCTGTCTGCAGGGTGGATATTCTCTTTTTCCCTCAGAGCACTTTTTCTTCTTGAGCATGTCATTTGTGCTTCTTTTCCTTTTCTTTTTATTTTGCCTTAAATAAGCATTAGGTTTTCACATTCATCCACAGCCCCATCCAATTCTTTGAACCAGACCGCCAGAACCTGGAAAGGACCACTGGTAACCATGCTATCTGACAAGAATGTCTTGGGTTACATTTTTATATCTACATGGAGAACATAATTGATTAGTCTTTACATGTTAGAGTAAATTCGTATTCCTAGATTGGGCTCATTTCGCCTGGATGTATCTTCCTTTCTAAATATAGCAAAATTAGATTAAAATATTTACATTTAAATGCATGTGACAGAATGCCTATATTTACAGTTGATCACATAATTGCTCATTAAAGTTCTGCTGCTCTGGTAGCTCTTGAATGCCCTTAAATATTTCTTTTTCTGTTTAGTGTTGTTCTTGGTAGGATGCTTATTCTGCTGCCATAAGCCAATCCATCATAATCTGAATCAAATTAACAAATGATATTTGAAATAAGAATATTATTTTGGTGTCACATATTAGCTATTTTCCTACCTCTAAAGTTTAGTTTCTTTACTGGCAAGACTTCAGTAAGCTTTGGAAAAATCAGATATTGCTTTCAAACCTAAATTTTAATGGTTTGAGAGACTTGCTGGATTCCAGAAAATTCCACATGTATCAAATCCTATTGTGCCTCTTCTAACTTCTTAATGGAATTCAGCTCCATAATCCTGAGTCAGCTTCCTTCAGAAAGAAGCAGACACACACACACACACACACACACACACACTCACACACACACACTCACACACACATCACATCTTAAGCACAGAGGCAGACGATGTCTTCATGCTGCCTTTAAACAACTGAGAACTAAAATAATCCAGTCAGAAGTTCAGGCTAATTTTGTAGACCTGTGCTCTTTCTACATGATGCAGTTATTAACCTTGGCCACTTTCCTGTTGAATGAATGTACTCAGAAAAACACCCATTCACAGCACCTGATGGCTAAGTCATTTTTAGTGACCTTAACTGTTCATCGGTTTCCGTTAGCAACGTCCATTGAGTCAGTGTACCAAAATCACATTTTAGCCCAGAAAAACTATCTGACATGAACTATGTATCAGAATAAGGTCAGTCAGGTTCCGTATAGGAACCCACTTTGTGAATTTAAGCTTTATGATCAAGAAAAAAAACCCTATAGCGAAATCATTTTGATGTGAATTCACAAGGTTAAAAAGTTCCAAGGATATAATTAAGCACTTTGTTTAAGTAAGGGAACAAAAAGAGACTCCCGAGGGTCCTTAATGTTGACAAATGGAAAGACAAAATATCTCTGTGGCTGAATGTATGTGGTTGCAGCCTTGGCTTGATCCTTTCAACATGGAATATTCTGGCTATGGAGAAAACCAATTTTTTTTTGGATAAGAGTGTGAGAATCAAAGTAAAATAATTGCAAATTAGATATTTTGGATTCATCTGTCCCAGTTTCCTCTACCTCTTACACAACTTCAGAGTGTAATTTATTATTTTAATCACGTGATTTATCATACTGGGCTCTGGAAAGAGGCTGATAGGAACTGAAGTTGACTAACTTAAATTTTAGCAACCACTAATTAAAAATAGATTAATGCTTATACTGTCTTCATTTGGTTTTAATGTGCTTAAACACAGCAAATTTTGCATGATCGCGTGAGCTAATGGTAAAGGTGCTCAGCTCTTAGAAAAGATGAATTCTGTTGTGATGGCACAGAGCTTGTCCCGTGATTTAGGATTTGAAGACCTCACCAGGGGATCCCCTTTGTCCCTGGAAGGTGGGAGCTTCAATTCTCCATGCATTAAACTATGTTTTTTTATATAAAAGCAAAATAGATAAAACCATACATAGGTTAATGATAAAAGTTATCCAAACATCAAGAAGTAATTGGCTTTCATTTTCTTTTTAATGTCTTTGGTAATCACTGATGCAAAATGAGTGTATATGAAGAGAATGGAATGATATTTCTTCATATGTAAAAGAGGCATAGTATGGAAAGGAAGGAAATGAAACAAGAACTCAGGTGTTATATACATGTGCCAATTAGGTAAACACTAGGTACTATAAATGTGTATTAATAAAAAATATAAAATTTAATAAAACTGCTAAAAAGCAACAAAATGAAACAAAAAAGAGGCATAGTGAACATGTCTTCAGGCACTGTAATAGGCATGAGAGGTAATAATTGTATGGCAAAGGTTAAGGAAAGCTACCCAGTAATGACAGAATACACATCAATGGTCATGACAAAAAAGCTAACGACTTAGAGGGAGGTAATGGTGAAGAACCTGGAGATTGTATTAAGATGTTTTAAAAGTGTATTGAATTCTTCATTAGAAATTATTCAGTTTTCAGGAATGGTGGTGCATGCCTGTACTCCCAGCACGCAGGAGGCTGAAGCAGGAGAATCAACATGAGATGCAGGCCAGCCTGGGCTATATATTAAGTTCAACATCAGCCACAATGACATAGCAAGACTTTATCTAAAACAAACAAACAAACAAACAAACTAATTCTCAAAGCTGAAGTCTGCAACTCTGTAACTATTGGGCATCCCTCAGTAAGTTCTTCCTTTGCTATCTACCTGTTCCTACCTTACTGTGTTCCCCCACTCACAGCATAGCTGTTGAGAACTTCAATCAACTGACTGACCCTATGGTTGGACTCTCTAACCATGAATAGCAGTGTTCAGCTGTCTGAGGATTTATACTTCAGATCAGTGATGGCAGACAGATTTTAAAACATTTAGCAACTGCCCCCTAGAGAACTGTTTTGAAGAGGAATCTAAAGCCAAATCAAGAACAATGAAACCCTGAGTACAAGACAAAGTAGTGATAGTTAGGCAGGTACACATTTCCCATCACAAATATTTAGGGTAATTTACAGAAAAAGACTTGGGGTAACTGAAAGAAATACAGTTGTGTGCTGTACAATGATGTCAACAGCAGACTGGAAACAAAATAGTGATCCTATCAATAATAATGATGTTGGAAACTTCCTGTCACCTAGTTTCATTGTATGCCTTATGATGCAACTTAATGCATTACTTACATGTCTGTGGGATGCTGGTGTCAACAAAGCTACTATGTTGCTAGCTGAATAAAAGTATAGCACACACAATTATGTATGGTACATATACTTGATAAAGGTAATAAACAGGTATGTTACTGGTTTATCCATTTATTGTAGTATTTTAAAAGACCAAAGAAAAAGGGGACTATCCAACTGTGTAAGAAAAATATTAGACATGAAAAATCTAATAAGCACTGTTACAGTTATAACACTAGACCTTAACACCACATTGTCACAAAGAGAAAGATCAACTAGACAACAAATAAATAACAGAACAGAATCAAACTTGTTATCAAATGAACTTAGTAGATGTGTACAGAGTGTTCCAACCAACAGTGTCAGAACACACATTCTTCTCAGCTGCATATGGGACATTCTCTAAAATAGAACATATACCATCCCATCTAATATGCTTAAATAAATGGAAAGAAACTGAAATTATCTCATGTATATTATCTGACCATAGTGCAATGCAACTGGAGGTCAATGGCAAAAGAAACTGCAAAAGCTCCATAAACACATGGAGATTAAATAGTGCCCGACTGAACAACAAATGGGTCACAGAGAAAATTAAAGAGCAAATTAAACAATATGTATGATCTAACACAAATGAAAATACAACTTACTGGAACCAGTGGGACACAATGAAAGTAGTCCTCAGAGGGAAATTTAAAATATTGACTTCTCTATCAGGAAAACAGAGTAGGCACAAATAAAGAGCTTAATACTGTACCTCAAACTCTAGAAAAAGACTAACATGTCAAGCCCAAAACCCAAAGAAGGGTGGAAGGTATAAAGATCAGGGCAGAAATAAATACAACTTAGACTAAGAAAACAATAGAAAAAAATTAGTGACTTGAAAACTTGGTTCTTTAAAAGATAAGTAAAATTGGTAAACCTCTAGCCAACCTTATCAGAAAGAAGAAAGAAAAAACTCAAATTAACACAGTAAGAAATAAACAGGATGAAATCACTACAGATCCTGTGGAAATTCAGAAAAAATCAATACTTACTTGGAAAGTTTGCTTTGAAAGTTTACACTGAAGAAATGGACAGATTCCTGGAAACATATGAATTACTAAAACTGGAACAAGAAGATATAAAAATCCTGAATAACCCAATATCAGTTAATGAAATTTAAAAAATAATTAAATACTTACCAACAAGAATAAGCCCATGTCCTGATGGATGCATAGCTGAATTCTACAAGAAATTTAGAGAAGATTTAACACTATACTTCTCAAACTCTAGAAATTGGAAGAGAAGCAATTCTTCCTAACTCATTCATGGAGGCAAATATTACCCTGATACCAAAACCAGAGAAAGACCAAACCAAAAAAACAGAGCTACAGGTCCATCTCCTTAATGAACATACATGCCCAAATCCTCAATAAAATACTAGCAAAGAGAATGCAGCAAATCATTGAGAAGATTATGCACATTGACCAAGTGGAATTAATCCCAAGAATTCAGGGATGATTCAACATATGCAAATCAGTAAATGTAATACATCATATCAATAGACCAAAGACAAAAATCACATGATTATCTAAATAGATGCAGAAAAAGCTTTTGACAAAGTCCAACGCTCATTAATGGTAAAATCCTATAAAAAATTGGAATAGATGGGCTGTACCTCAATCTGTTAAAAGCCATCTATGACAAACCAACAACTAATATCATACTAAATGATCAAAAACTGAAATCTTTCACTCTAAAATTAGGAATAAGACAAGAATGTCCACTGTCACCACTCCTATTCAATATAGTTCTGAAAACACTAGCCAGGGCAATCAGAAAAGAGAGAGAAATAAAAGGAATAGGGATGGGATAGGAAAGGAAGCATTTAAATTATCATTATTTGCAGATGACAAGATAATCTACATAGAAGACCCCAAAAAACCCCAGCAACAGACTTCTAGACTTAATAAGCAAATTCAGAAGCTTGGCTGGGCACAAAGTCAGTACTCAAAGTCAGTATTATTCTTGTATTCAAACAACAAACTCATTGAGAGATAAATTAGGGAAACCACACCCTTCTTTATAACATAAAAATATGAAATACTTAGGAATCAATCTAACAAAGGAAGTAAAAGATTTATATATTGAAAATTACAGTACTCTGAAAAAGGAGATTGAAGAGGATATTAGAAAATGGAGATATATCCTGTGCTCTTAGATAAGAAGAACCAATATAGTAAAAATGACCATACCACCAAAAGTATTATACAGATTTAATGCAATCCTGATCAAAATACCATAAGCATGCCCCACAGATCTAGAAAATACATTCCTAAAATTTATATGGAACCAAAAAGACTTAGACTAGAAAAGACAACACTAGGTAACAAAGGCCAGGCAAGAGGAATCACAGTACCAGACTTAAAATTATACTATAAAGGTGCTATAATAGAACCGGTAAAAAAAAACCTGAGGATCAATGGAACATTAAAGAAGATGCCAACACAATTACAAACACACTCAACCGCCTTATCCTTGACAAAGGGGCCAAATTGGTTCAATGGAAAAAAGATAGCCTCTTTAATAAGTGGTGTTATAAAAAATGGCTTTCTACATGCCAAAGACTTAAACCAGACTCACAGTGGTCACCATGCACCATGCACTAAACTGCCAAATTGGATCAAAGATCTAAATATTAAGGCAGAAACACTAAACCTACTGGAAGACAAAGTAGGTAGAAATCACAAGTCTGGGAATGTGATTCCTCCTGCCTTGCATTTGTTGCCTAGGATTGTCTTTGATAGTCTACAAATCACAAGTTCATGGTGGTGGGCAAAGAGCTCAGGAATAAAAAACAAACTTCATGGAAAGTACTTCAAAGAATTAACAACTGAGATCTTGTTTTATTAAAAAGGTTTTGCACATCAAAAAAATCACCAACACAGTGAAAAGAAATCCCATAGATTGGGAAAAGATTTTTTTTTCCAATTGTCCCTCAGACAAAGGACTTTTATCTAGAGTGTATAAAGAATAGAAAAAAAGTCAGGTCCCCCAAATTAAAAGACCCTCTCCAAAAATGGGCATCTGAGGAGAACACACAATTCTCAGATGAAGAAATACAAATGGCAAATAAAAATACAAAAAAAATGCTCAATATCATTGGTAACTTGAGAAATGCACATTAGAACAATACCAAGATATTTCTCATTCCAGAACGAATGGATAATATCAACAAATTAACCAATAACAAATGTTGGCAGGGCTGTGGGGAAAAAGGAACACTTCTCCATTATTGGTGGGGATGTAGACTGGTATGAATACTGTGGAAATCAGTGTTGAGATTCCTTTAAAAACTAGGATTAGAGGTTCCATCCAATCTAGCTATTTCCCTTCTAGATATTTTCCCAGAAGAATTGAAGATATCATACCACAGCAATATATGTGCACCTATGTTTATACCTGCACAATTTATAAATAGGCAGATCTTGGAAACAACCCAAAAGCCCATCTACTGAGGAATGTATAGAAAAGATATGATGTTTTATACAATGGAATACTACTAAGCCATAAAGAATGATAAACTCGAGGCTTTTATAAGTAAATAGATGCAACTAGAAATCAGACTTCAATGTGTATACGCTGTATTGTCTTGCTAGTGTAAGAAACTGAAAAGTAAATAAGATCCAAAAGTTACAATAGATACAATAACAGAGAAAGAAGCTGTTCAAAGGGAAATTAAATTGCTTGAACAAACTTGCAAACCTGTATCTGAAAACCAGAGCAACTATTTTGAACTTAACACTATGCAATATAACAATCATTGTTAAACTACTGTCATTTTGTTTTGAAATTGTATAACACTATTGTTTTGTTGTCATTTTGCTTTTATTGTTGTTGTTTTTTTTAAATGTTTGAATCTTGATTTTTCTACTTTATTCTCTTTAAAATAAAAAACAAGTCCAAGGAAAAAAGTTCATTATGGTTTGCATTAGAAAAGTTAAGACTCATCATTATATAACTAGTGCATTATACCTGTATTATTCTAAGAGTATTTACATGGCATATAATATATTTTTCTTTCCTGTGGGTATTTTTGTTGTTGTTGTTCTTTTGGACTCATCATTATATAACTAGTGCATTATACCTGTATTATTCTAAGAGTATTTACATGGCATATAATATATTTTTCTTTCCTGTGGG